>JBAGKK010332121.1:0-19429 GCA_037177015.1 Euceroptres primus
GTAAGCCTTACTAAGTGAATTAGTAGTTTTCTACCATTAATTAGTAGTTTTCTACTAAAAATTAGTAGAAATGCTTAGTAAAGCAATTGGTAAACTATTCGGCGCTATTTCATTAGTAGAAAACTACTATCTCGGATTTAGAGAGTACACAATAAAACTTTTTAAAAGCTTTCATTGTATGAAAGAGCGAGAAAAAAGTTCACAAGCTTAAGGAAAAATTTTAATTAATCCTTATCGATATTTTATTCTAGCTTTTATTTTCATGGTCGATTTTTCCTGCAGAAAAATTTGGTTTTGTTCCACATCAGTTTAAAAAGTGAAAAAAATGTTTTCTAGTTTAAAGAGCTTATAAAATATATTCCTACAGTTTAATTCTTTATTCTTATATTTTAATAAATTTTGAAATACAAAGCAGAAGCAAGATAAGCAAAATACGAAACTCAAAAATTTATTTTTCGTAATAAATGCTCCAACTTGTTTATCCGCAATCTCCTAAAAAAGCATTCTGTCCAGATTAAATTTTCGTATTACCTCTGGCTGGCAAAATATAAAGAAAAGCAGATAAGAAATTCATGTCGTGCTGGGCAACGTTCCTGCTAGGTAAATAAAACGTTTTGAATGCTTCCCAGGACTTCCGAATAGAGAATTTAAGCAAATATTATGCCCCAAGTTCCAGTGAACCATTGTCGTTGATTTAGGAAGTCACATATTGTTCCTCATCAAAAAAAAATTTTTAAAAGAGAAATTCAAATTTATCAAAGATTATATTGTAAATTTAATAAATAAAATAGACAGAAATAAAAATAGAGAGAAAATAGAATAGATACTGAAAAACTTTTTGTAACAAAAAATCCTATATTAAAAAAATCCTATATATGGGTCACTTTATGGGTCACTCCATATAAAGGTCACTTTTGCTTCCCCGTGTAATATCTCTGCGAAAATTTATTGAATTGTTTTACTTACAAGTGGCTAAGTTTGAGGAGGATTTTCGAAACCAAGGGTAATAAAATATAAATTCTAACTGGTATCTTTTAAAAGTATGTCTCAAAAAATATTATTCTTTTATATAGATTTTATTTTATCGCCCTTAAAGACAAGAGAATTTTACATTGAAAAGTTTCCGCCTAACTTTTTTCCTGGAATGTGCGGTGACAATATGATTAGTTTTTGACTATTTTTTGTGTTATTTCAACCAATATTAATGTAATTCTTTAATAAATACGTCTAAGTACCACATCTGTATATGAATCAATAGAAAAAGATTAATAATAATTTGGGGCCTCGTTCTATGAGCTGTGATCCGGTTATGAGCTGTCAGTTTGGACTAGGTTATTTCAGTGTATTTGTGTGATGAAGTCTATTTATTTAATGAGTTAATTAATTCATTATGTCATTAGGAGAAAATATATTACTGAAATGTAGTTTTTTGAAACAGTGTGCGTAAAATGCGTTTTTACACACCCATATTAGTGCGTAAAACGGCTTATTACACATCCACTTGTTGCATAATATACTATTTAGCAATTTTTGAAACCTTGAAACAAATTATAACCTTCAAAATGCGTTTTATTCTTCTTAGAACGGATGTATTTCGAATCTGACATTTTATAGGTTAGGCTTGCAAGAACTGATGTATTTCGAATCTGACATTTTATGGATTAGGTTTACAAGAACAATTTACTTTAATATTTTTGGTTTTTATTTATTGTGTTCTTCTAATCCGTTTAGAAATTAATGTTAAAATATTCGAACTTTTTTTAAATTTCTTACGGGACTTCATTTTATAGGTTATGTGAGTATTGAATAAGCCATTTTGAGATTAAAAATTCTAATATATTTGGATTCAGCGACCTAAAAACCTTAGGATACCCATTTTTATAAAATGGTGACTTTTCAAATTTTTCAGCAGCCATATTGAATCAGCCGTCTTAAATTTTGAAATTCTGTTATAAAATTCGGATTCAGCGACCCAAAAAACTTTAGAATACTCACTTTTATAGAAATCGATTCATGAATGCAAATTCTAAAAGACAACTGATAACTCTTTCAAAAAATTGTTTCAAAAAATTGAAAAAAATATTTTTAAGCTCGAATATTTTAACAATTGCTTATTCTAGCACTAATGAATAGGCGCGATATAAAAAAAGCCTATTTTAAAATATTTTTGCAAAAAAAGTTTCTTCTATCAAAAGTGACCTTAATTCAGAGAATCACCCATTTGTAAAGCAGTAGGAACATATTTCTACATTTGTTAAAACCAAAAATTACTACTAAGGAATTACAGAAAGGAAAAGGTTTCCAGAGTTCTTTTCTCAATTTGTGAGAATTTTTAATATGAGAAATCTGTATTATAATACCGTCAAACGAGGCAACTTTGGACAATTGGGGTAATTTCGGACAGTCCTAGATTCATCGCTTAAATTACTCAAAGTGATTTTAATCGGGATCTGGAACCAGCTAAGGCTTAAACTGATTCTATATTCTAGTTGGAACCGTTTTGAGTAATTTAAAGTTTTATTTTAGGGCTGTCCGAATTTACCCCACATCCGAAGTTGTCTCGTTTGACGATAAATATTAAATTTTGCACAAAACACCAGAATCTCTTGTATATAATTGAAGACCCGAGAATGACAACTCGGTAAAGACCATTTAAAGTTGGCCCCTAAATTAGGTTACTTTAACTATTACTGGGGGGGGGGGGGACTTAAAATGGCCTTTAACGAGTTGCCATTCTCATGTCTTCAATAGAAAATAAGAAATATTCTTGCTTTTTCTACGGAGTCAAATATGAAATCTCGCCCTCTACAATTTTGTATTATTCTACTGATTGATATAAAAGTTAGATTTATATTCGACTTTATATTTTTTCTTTTTGAAAACTGAATCTGTGGAAATGTTTCGTTTGTTCTCTTTTATAGAGAAATGTTTTTCTCGTTTTTCGTATGTAGGTAACGAGCTTACATTCAGGTATATGGGGTAGCATGGATTCGTTACTTTAAACCTTTTTATTACAAAACTGGAGCCTCGTAATGAAAACGAATATAGAAGCAAACGTCGTACTGTTTAACGACTGGTTTTCAAACCAGGTTATACGTAGGACTCTGATATTCAAACTTCTCGCTTTGTGTGTAGTGGTTCTGGAATATAAAATATTTAATTTTTAATCCATTATTAATGGATTAAAAATTAAATATTTTATATTCCAGGTGGAAGCTATGATCTTTAGTTTAAACGGATGCAAGTAAAACTCATCAGTTTCTCACTAAATACATTTCATGTTTTCGCTTACACTATAACTTTTTTCCTTTTCGGAAATTCCTTTAATGATAAAAGCTTCTGAATTACAGAAACGATTTTTTGAACTAAATAAAAAGTGAAAAATCTTCCAAGGAGTAAACCAATTGATATAAAGACACTTTTATTTGAACGAAAAAAATAGAATGACAGACAAATAAACGTTGGATTTACAATTGAAGGAAATATTAGGATTGAAAAATAGATACAATAAAGTGTTCTTGTAAACTCGACCTCTCTATTTTCATCAACAAGTTTGCATTTAGATTAGATTGTTGTTTGATAATAGTGACGAAGTCACCTCTGTAATACGTACCATTCTGAAAATAATTTGTAATTAATTCAGCGTGGAACCTTATCTCGGAATATCTGAAAAAATTAATCTTTCTGAGAGTACTCTGTGTTAAAGTACGCTTTCTATTTTATCAATGTCAAACAATTGACGTTACATTTCCTAGTATGCAGAGTGAGAATAATTTTAGCTTTTATTAGAATAACTGTCCGAATAAAACCGAAAAATTTCAGACTCAGTACTTTACGATAAAACAACGATGCATTATCTATTCAAATGTATAATATATTTTATTTAAAAAATACTTGAAAATGGGAGCTTTTCTCCCGTTTTAATTCGAAGGCTTAATTTTAAGTTTAGATTTTTGTTTGGACGACTAAGAACGATTCGTAATCCAAAAATGTATTTTCTGAACAGTATCAAAAAAAATGGAGAACTGGATATTTAATTCCAAACTAGAGTTCTGATATTTAAAAATTTTAATTTTCAAAGTTAATCAGTCACTCTTTAATCTACATTTCTACCGGACGTGGAGTTATAATTTCCTTCTGACGTAATCTCATAAATTTCTCACTAGTTTATTCTGCTTTTAGTCACAAGAAAACGTAAATGTGACGTTGCCTATGATCCGCCTCAACTTTTCAGTGACGTCTAGACATTTTTAGTGCCAAGTACGACGCATGCGAAAATGCAGTGCGAGGACCTTTTTGAAGATTCTAATTCTGATTGCACGTGTAATCTGCATATTTTAACAGACAACTCAACAGACAATTTACTGTAAAGTTAAGAATTATGCTATCTTTAAATTTTCAAATTTGAGAAAGAAAAAAGTCGAAACTTAAATCAATTTTAAAAAAAATGTTTCCTTAAAAATCTACTCTTGGTAAGAAATTTCTCTAAAATGAATTTATATTCGTACTGCAAAATAAAAGAAATGAAATTTTTTTAAAGGTTCAGAACTCTAACTGCTTTTAAAGGTTCAGAACTTTCTTGCTTGTTTAAGACTTTAAATTATTTTTATAAAAGTCTGGAACAAAATACGAGGCAAGTTTTCTATAGCAAGTGTTTTTGGAATTCAAAGCGCTCTTTAATCTAGACATTTAACGAAGGAGAAAGGATTGAAAATTCCGGGAAGAGTAGAGAGGGTGCAACTTTCAAGGAAGCTGTGCGTTTGACGACGTTCAACTTTTTAATCGCGTTTTCGCGATTAATTAATAACCTTAAGCTGTCGACAGCGACGTCTCGAGGTAGCAAGGTTTCTATACGGAAAAAAATCTGTAAAATTAACAGAATTCATCAGTTGAAATTGGGATAGCAGATTTTTTCTTTTATATGTGGGTAATTCTCCATATAAAGGTCACTTTTTTTTCCCCGTGTAATATCTTTGCGAAAATTTATTGAATTGTTTTAGAATTTGGTAAACTTATTCGTTTTGATAACATGGACCAAAGGCATTAGAGCGATATAGATTATTTTACCCGAAAAGTATATTAAACAAGCATTAAATACTTAAATGCCTTTTCCTTGTTCTCCACTTACAAGTGGCTAAGTTTGAGGAGGATTTTCGAAACCAAGGGTAATAAAATATAAATTCTCACTGGTATCTTTTAAAAGTATGTCTCAAAAGATATTATCTTTTATATAGATTTTTATTTTATCACACTTAAAGACAAAAGAATTTTAAATTGAAAAGCTTCCCCCTAACTTTTTTCCTGGAATGTGTGATGACAATATGATGAGTTTTTGACGATTTTTTTTTTATTTCAACCAATATTAATGTAATTCTTTAATAAATAAGTCTAAGTATCATATCTGTGTATGAATCAATGGTAAAAGTTAGAATTAGCTGATGTCAAATATTGTGTTGACCAGGTGAGAAAATTAATTAAACGTAAAATAAACGTAAATTATTAAACGTAACAACTAATTGAAATGAAACGTAACATCTTTTAATTAAGTAAAAGTTAGAAGATTTACGTTTAAACTAACATAAAATGTGGTAAACTTTTGCGTATTATTTATTTCGTTCTTCTAATCCTTTTAGAAATTAATGTTAAAATATTCGAACTTCTTCTTAATTTCTTACGGCACTTCATTTTATAGGTTATGTGAGTATTGGATAAGTCATTATATTGGATAAGCCATTTTGAGATTTAAAATTTTATTATTATATGTGGATTCAGCGACCTAAAAACCTTAGGATACCCATTTTTATAAAATGGTGACTGTTTTCCAATTTTTCAGCAGCCATATTGGATCAGCCATCTTGAATTTTGAAATTCTGTTATAAAATTCAGATTCAGCGACCTAACTTTAGAATGCTCACTTTTATAGAAGTTCATGAATGCAAATTCTAAAAGACAACCGATAACTCTTTCAAAAAATTATTTTAAAAAATTGAAAAAATATTTTTAAGCTTGCTTTTCTACTTATTCTAGCTTGCTTATTCTGATTCTGCAATTGCTTATTCTAGGACCAATGAATAGGCGCGATATAAAAAAAGTCTATTTCAAAATATTTTTGCAAAAAAAGTTTCTTCTATCAAAACTGACCTTAATATAGAGAAGCGTCCATTTACAAAAAATTATGTTAAACTAACAGATGGTTAGTAAACTTAACAAATATATCTGCAGAATTAACGCAAATATCTATTAGGTTAACAGTTTTTAAGAAAAATTAGAATTCCATTAAGTCCTCAACAGTCAGACGATGAAACCTTTCTCATAAAACTTTATAAATAAACTTTATCTTTTATCTTATTTTCAATATGATTAAAATCTAAGCTTATCAAAATGCAAGGCTGATCAAAAAAGAATTTTTTGAAAAGTAAAAACATATTGATTCAAAGTGCTGACTCCAAAATTATAAAGTCTTCATTTTCTTTATTCACTACAGGTCAGAATTATGGGGCCACCTGTTTTTCGATGCTTGCTTAAGTTCTTTTAATTTTTATTATGTGAGAGATAAAATTTTTTCTCTGAATTAAGTTGAAAGCTATCAACGTTCTCTATAAAATAAGCACATGATGTTTTGTTAGATTTTGAAGAAGGTACTGCAAAAATAGTACAAATTTCAATAAATTTCAATGTTATCTTAAACTTTAAGTAACTTTCGATATAATCAACATTTTTTAATGTTTTTGAAATCATTTTAAAGTTAAATTTCTGCATATTCATAACAGGTCAGCAGCATAAATATATAATTTTTTTCGTGCATAATGTATGAGGTTAAAGTTTGAATAAAAAAGGTGGAAAAATCTTAATATTGATTTTGCTGAAAAAATTTTTTTGTAAAATATATGAAACATATAATCATGTAGTTTCTATACAATTCCCTCAAAAAATATATTTATTTGATTTTTATTATGATTTGCCTACAGATCAGATGTTTTCGAATTTCTCCAACTTTTTTGTTACAACTAACCTCTTGCACTCTGCAAGAAAAAAGTTATAAATTTATGCTGATAATCTGCTGCGATTCTGTCGAAATTTAGCTTTATAAATGAGCCCAAGAGCATTACAAAATATTTAATATTTCGGAAGTTATTTAAAATTTAAGAAAACATTGAAAAGTATACTATTTTTGCAACATTTTCAAATTTTAACGAAATGACTTCACCTGGGTTTATTTTATAGAAAATTTTGATAGCTTTCATCCTAATTAAGGGAAAAAAAATTAAATTAAATTGAATTAAAAATTTTTAGCGATCACATAATTGAAATTAAGAGAACTTAAGCAATGACCGAAAAACAGGTGGTCCCACAATTCTAACCGCTAGTGTATATTATTTATTTTCTTATCTTACTTTATTTTTTAAACAATTTCTGTAGTATTTTTAAATATCCTTTTGAAGAGAAAGAATATTTAAGACCAAGTTTCGTTATATTTTGATGTGAAAGTCGGTTTGTATTTAAAATTGCATAAAAGCTACAAAGTGCAGTATCTATAATATTCTTTCTATATCAGGATTGTTTATTCTTTAAGGCAAGTTCCCAGGAGAACTGCTAAATCATTGAGCATGATAGTTAATAGGAAATGAGTGCTTTGCCTCGTCGATAATCCTGTATCGTTCATTTCTGAATACTGCAAGATTTTCTGATAAGAGATGTCTAGACAGCAGTTTACCGAAAATACTAAAAAAATGTTTGTTTATTGTTTCGTCATCTAAATAGGATTATTTCTGACTCTTATTTATTACTGAATTAAATCGGCGAAATAAACACTTGTTTGCAATTTTTTTCTCAACAGAATTTTCATTTTTAAAATATACAAGTTTATTTGCTCTTATAAACTTCTTTGGAGAATTAAAAGGAAATAAAATCATCAGTATTAACGATGTTTGTTTTTACATTTTTAATCACTTTTACGCATTCTCAAAAAAATTTCTCAAAAGATTCTCAAGCAAATGATTTTTAAATTGTGAAAATGAAATTGTATAATTTTACATCTTAGATTGTTTTCTTACTCGAAATTGAGAATTTTTGTGTGTCTATGTATAAAATAGGTCAGTATGTCAGGGGCTTTTGGCAGAAGTTCTCTTTCCACCAATCTTCCATTTGAATCCTATATCAGTCGTGATTGTATTAGATATAGAAAATGGATTCTGGGTTAGGCACAGCAATCTATATTCACGATTAAGAAATATTTTTTTATCATTTTATTTCACTGTTTATTATTATTTTCAATTTCATTTTATTCAGAATGATGGTACCAAATGAGTCATTTGAATATAAAAAAATCGTTTCTTATTCAAGTCAGTTTTAAACACGAAGAATCGTCCACTAAATCATTTTTTTTTTTTTACAAAGACTACAGATTTCTCTTATATGACATTGAAGAGCTCGTAAATAAAGTGACAAATTTTCCATTTTGACATGAGTTATATGTATCCAATACGTGATAAAAATTTGGTTGAGACGACTTCGCGTATGAAATAGCCATATAAAATATTTCTGAACGTCAGAATAGCGAATGCTTTTCAGAGAGACATTCGTTTTGTGTATATAATTTCTCATTATATGGGGGATGAACTTTTGAATTTTCAGGCATTCACTGCAATGCAACTTGACATGTTGTCTGATGCAAGGTATCATCAACTTTTCAACTCGAGTGAGTTTCTAATTACAATGTGAAACAATATTTTGTAGAACTGTAATAACACTTGGAATTAGTCGACTCATTCAAAAATAATTAAAATAAATATTACGAAACTGGAGATAAAAAGGAAAGAATGAACAATTAAAATGAGTGGACATGGATATTTAAATTAACAATAGGAGTTGACTTTGTAAATTGACATTCATGTAATGAACACATCTTCAAAAAATTACAATTATCAATTTGGTTTTATAATTTAGGCCCCCTTTCTTTTTTAATTATTGAATAATGAATTTAAAGACTGAATTCTTGTTTTACATATTACTTAAAATTGATTACTCTGCAGAAAAAAAATTACTGAAATTTGAAAATTTCACTAATGCATAGTAATAATAATTAGTGAAAGCGTAATTGCAAGATTTCAGTAAACACTTAAGATTAGTTAATTTCCACTAATTAATTAGTAGAAATGTCAATTTCCACTAATTAATTAGTGGAAAAGTTAGTTAATGATTAGTTAATTTACACTAATTAGTGGAAATGTTAGTTTTCACTAACAACAGGTTAAAATTAATTTAATTTAACTATCGTCTTCAAAAATTCGATTCTCCTCTGAGATCAAATTTATAACTTTCAGAAAAGCTAAATGTTATTTATAATTTTCAGAAAAGCTAAATGTTATGTATAACTTTCAGAAAAGCTAAATGTTATTTATAACTTTCAGAAAAGCTAAATGTTATTTATAACTTTCAGAAAAGCTAAATGTTATTTATAACTTTCATAAAAGCTAAATGTTATTTATAACTTTCAGAAAAGCTAAATGTTATTTTGAATCTAAGAAGTCTTGAGTGACATTAATTTGAATAATTTCCGCGCCCCCTTATGATTGTATTATAGAAATATGCGGCAGAATGTCGAATGGGATTTCGTCTTTAATCAAGACTCAGCCTTGATGCGAGAAAACTCGCGCCAAGCCTGCGCCTTGGCCCTCAGGGTCAAGCTCTCTTTCGTTGTCTCAAATCGAATTGCGTGGAAATTCACCAAAAGCTCGACACGTTATTTTCCAGTTCTTTTCGAGGTCTTCGTTTAGCAATTATGAAACACCGCGATCTTTTTAAATTGATTGTTTATTCTATCAATAGGAAATACTCAAATCAAAATGAAACAGTGAGAATTTGTTCACCAAAAGCTTTCATTTGACTAATTTTCGGTACTGAATTTTACTCTAATAGTAAAAATGTCGACTAAATGAATTGTTAAGTCAGATTTAGCTAAAAATCAGTATAAAACTGGTACTTAATGATTTGGTGAACAAATAAGTATGATTAATTTTTGCTCAGTGAACAAGCAATAACTTCATTCAGTTTTGTGACTCCAGAAATTCCTTCTAATATTTTGTTTTGAAAAACATTTTTTTTATATTGCTTTTGTTTTCGTGGGAATATTTAAGAATGTGGAATCTACTAGATGGATGAGTGTTAATCTCTTTTCTATTTCTGTTTTTTTCCCATGTGAATGTGAACGATTATTGATGTCTGATAAAAGAACAAAGACAGAAAGAAAATTCGTTGAATTTGGATTCTTTGAATTTATTCTTGCACATATTAAAAAATTAAATAGTTTGTATTAATTATTGACCTGAAATTGACCTGAAAATTTCTGAATTTATTCTGAAAAAAATCAGTCTTCGAATTTCTTAATAAATAATTAATAGTAAATTAATATTTAAATAAAGACCAAACTTTTGTGTAAGATTTAGTTATTAAACGATGTATTATTGTTGTCAAGAGGTAATGAATTTGACCTATTTAGTAATAGTCGTTTCATATTCGTTCCTTAAGCTATTTTGGTTGTCAATCAACAAATGAGTTGAACAATTCAGTAAAGATAAGAAAATGATTCATCCGCTTGATTAGGCAATGTAATTGTCACTTAAACAAGTAATGTCAACGCAACATTAGGAAAGTCCTTTCTGATAGTATTTCGATGATTCTGGAAGCAGAAAAAAAGTTGATTGAATGGAAAATAAATTATATCTACAATTTTCCATTTTTCCTACTGTGAATTTTCATTTTAATAATTTAATAAGAGTAATTACAATTTAATTTGTTTTACGTCATGAAGCGGATTTTTCCCAGCTTTCATTATCCTGTTTCAAAAATCGAATGAGATATTGATTTATTTATATTTTTGAATTTATAAAATCTACATTTTCTGGATCAATTTGAAATTTTAAATATATGTCTATTAGCCTTAACGTAATAGAATTGATTTCTTATCGGAAATTGCATGTTGGATTCCGTTTTCTATCTCTTATCGTGTTCAGAAATGGGAAAATCAAACGCACATCCTTCAATTCATGTCCTTCTTGTAATTTCTTGAGTTCTACAACATGAAATGATATATTATCTTTCAAGTGTCAATATACAAAATATATAATAATTTTTAAAAATTTTCAAATCATTTAATCGATTTTAGATTTGTTATCTTTTTTTTAGATAGTTAAACAATTATCTTATATGATGCAAGTCATTTCCTTGATTATGATACATCAAATATTGATTTAAATTGTAGTCTTTTGATGAATGTTTTCCTGTTTCATTGATATTTAAAATATTTTGATTACAATTTAAGTCAATTTCCTTTTTTTATTTGTAGGAGTTAACTCAAAGTTATAATTTATAAAAAGAGATAAAAGAACATAACTTAAAAAACATAATTTACAAAAAGAGATAAAAAAAATTAATATCCAAATGTTTGAATCTTATTTTTGCAAATCTTCGAATGTCCAAAGTTTCAAAAGACCGAATTGACGATTATTTGTCGTCGCATATTTCCGGAACTCAAAATTCCCGAACTTGTAAACGGCCAAATTCTCAATGTTCCGAAAGTCAGTAAATTGTATTAATAGAGTTTTCTTTTGGAGTTCTGGAAAAAATGCGTCAAACATTTGATCATTCGGTAATTTAAAGGTTCGGAAATATGTAATTTCTGTTCTTTAGTTGACCGGGCTTTTAAATTTCCGACTATAAAAAAAGCTTCGAAAATTAAGCACCAAATATTTCTCTCTGCATTTTTGCAAATCTTCAAATTCTCGAAGTTTTAAAGAACCAAATTGTCAATTCTTTGATGTCGCATATTTCCGGAACCCCAAATTCGCGAACTTGTAAACGGCCGAATTCTCAATCTCCTGAAAATCGGTAAATTGTATTAATAAAGATTTTTTTGGAGTTACAGAAAATCGCTTCCAATATTTGATAATTCGGTAATTTAAAAGTTCTGTAAAATGCAATTTCCGTTCTTCAGTTGGTCAGGTTTTTCAATTTTCAACTATAAAAAAGCTTGGCAATTTGACATTTCCAAACTAAGTACACAGTCTAATCAACAGTTTATAATTTTCATAATAAAACAGTTCAAAAGTTGTTTTAGATCAATTTATAAAATTTATTCTATGTTATCCATAAATTCTCAATGTTCCGAAAATTGATAAATTGTATTAATAAAGATTTTTTTTGACTTGATCCCTGAAATTAGATCGGATATTTAAAAGTTCAGGAATATAAAAGTGCTGTGCAATGTAATTTCTGTTATTTAATTGATCAGACTTTTAAATTTTGGAGTAAGGAAAATTAAAATTTACAAACTAAGTATACGTGCTAATTAATAATTTATAATTTTTATAATAAAACAGTTCGAAAGTTGTTTTGAATCAATTTCTAAAATTTATTTATGTTATCCATAAATTATCTCAATATCCAGAAAATCGGTAAATTGTATTAAGGGGGTCGTCTCATGTAAAGGCCGGGTTTTTTCGGGTTTTTTGGGATTTTTTTTTGACGAACCATGAAAACGCAGTATGTTGGAATGTTTACTACATATTTATTAATATTTGAACAATCATTAAGAATTTTTTGAAGTCAAAATATGGAGTGGAATCGACTTTATATAGCTTTTCTCAAAACTGTATTTTTCAAATTGGCTGTCATAATTTCTCAAAAACTACTGAACGGATTTCGTTCAAATTTTTATGGTATGTTCAACACATCCGTAGTTCTAGTTCGAACCACAATCATTAGGATATCTGGCATAGATTTTTTTTGTCAAGCTAAAAAGGTCGAAAAAAATGACAAAAATCATAATTTTTTTCAAGATTGCCTCAGAAATTTAATTTTTCATATTTTGGCTTAATTCTGCTTCCGACTATAGCCACAGGTCTACAGATTAAAATTATTTTGGTTTTTTTTTTTTATTTCCGATAATCAGAACAGCTGCTGGAATCATGGCAACCATGAACAAACATTTTTTGTCATGAGTCACTTTCGACAGCTGCAAAGTCGATTGGAATTTATATTTTAAGATGAAATAATTATGAAAGCTTCTTGAAATGTTAATAAATATATATTAAAAATCTTAAGGTTTTTATTCGTTTTTTTATTTGTTTTTTTTTTATTATTGGTGTGTCAAAAAAAAATTCCAAAAAGGCGACAAAAACCAGCCTTTCTATGAGACGACTCCCTTAATAAAGATTTTTTACAACTTGATCACTGAAATCAGTTGAAGTTCGGGAATTTAAAGGTTCTGTAAAATGCAATTTTTGTTCTTCAGTTGGTCAGGCTTTTAAATTTGCAACTATAAAAAAGCTTGGTAATTTGAAATTTCCAAACTAAGTACACAGTCTAATTAAAAATTTTCTAATGTTTATAATAAAACAGTTCGAAGTTGTCTTGGATCAATTTTTAAAATTTATGGATATTATAAGGTAAATTTTAGATATTCATCCAAAACAACTTCGAGACATTGAGATAATTCATGGATAACATAAAATAAATTTTAGAAATTGATCCAAAACAACTTTCGAACTGTTTTATTATAATAATTATAAATTGTCGATTAGAAGGTGTACTTAGTTTGGAAATTTTAATTTTCTTTAGTCCAAAATTTAGAAGCCCGATCAATTAATGAACAGAAATTGCATTTTACAGAACCTTTATATTCCCGAACTTTCAAATATCCCAACTAATTTCAGTGGTCAAGTTAAAAAAATCTTTATTAATACAATTTATCAAGTTTCCTGAAATTACGATAATGTATGGATTACATAAAATAAATTTTAGAAATTGATCGAAAACAACTTTCGAAGTATTTTATTATAAAAATTATAAATTTTTAATTAGACTGTGTACTTAGTTTGAAAATGTCAAAATTTCCAAGCATTCTTATAGTTGAAAATTTAAAAGCCCGGCCAATTGAAGAACAGAAATTGCATTTTACAGGACCTTTAAATTTCCGAACTATCAGTGATTTCAGTGATTAAGTTGTAAAAAAGCTTTAATATTACAATAATTGTATTGATAATTGTAATAATAAATCTTTATTAATACAATTATTGTATTGATAAAGACTTTTTACAACTTGATCACTGATAGTTCGGGAGTTGAAAGGTTCTGTAAAATGCAATTTCTGTTCTTCAGTTGGTCAGGCTTTTAAATTTTCAACTATAAAAATGCTTGGGAATTTGAAATTTTCAAACTAAGTACACAGTTTAATTAATAGTTTATAATCTTTATAATAGAACAGTTCGAAAGTTCTTTTCGAGCAATTTCTAAAATTTATTTTATTTTATCTATAAATTCTCAATGTCCCTAAAATCGGTAAATTGTATTAATAAAGATTTTTTTAACTTGATCATTGAAATAAGGTCGGATATTTAACAATTCGGGAATATAAAGGTTCTATAAAATGTAATTTCTGTTCTTTAACTGATCGGGCTTTTAAATTTTGGACTAAAGAAAATTGAAATTTCTAAACTAAGAACACTTTCTAATCAATAATTTATAATTTTTATAATAAAACAGTTCGAAAGTTGTTTTGGATCAATCTCTAAAAGTTATTTTATGTTATCCATAAATTATCTTATTGTCCCGCAAATCGGTAAATTGTATTAATAAAGATTTTTTACAACTTTCAAGTTTCAAATTCCCAAGTTTTTTTATAGTAGAATATTTAAAGGCCCGATCAACTGAAGAAGAGAAATTGCATTTTACGGAACCTTTAAATTCCCGAACTGTCAGTGATTCCAGTGATAAAGTTGTAAAAAATCTTTATTAATACAATAATTGTATTAATTGTAATTGAAATCAGTGACAGTTCGGGAATTTAAAGGTTCTGTAAAGTGCAATTTCTGTTCTTCAGTTGGGTCAGTTTTGGAATATAAAGGTTCTGTAAAATGCAATTTCTGTTCTCTAATTAATCGGGCCTTTAAATTTTGGTCTAAAGAAAATTAAAATTTCTAAACTAAGTACACGTTCTAATCAGTAATTTATAATTTTTATAATAAAACAGTTCGAAAGTTGTTTTTGATCAATTTTTAAAAGTTATTTTACGTTATCCATAAATACGTTATCCATTGTCCCGAAAATCGCAAAATTGTATTGATAAAGATTTTTTACAACTTGATCTCTGAAATCAGTGACAGTTCGGGAATTTAAAGGTTCTGTAAAGCGCAATTTCTGTTTTTCAGTTGTTCGGGATTTTAAATTTTCTACTATAAAAAAGCTTTGGTAATTTGAAATTTCCAAACTAAGTACACAGTCTAATTAATAATGTCTAATTTTAATAATCAAACAGTTTGAAAGTTGTTTTGGATCAATTTCTAAAAGTTATTTTACGTTATCCATAAATTATCTCATGGTCCCGAGAATCGATAAATTGTATTGCTAAAGATTTTTTACAACTTGATCTCTGAAATCAGTGACAGTTCGGGATTTAAAGGTTCTGTAAAGTGCAATTTCTGTTCTTCAGTTAATCGGGCTTTTGACAGTTCGGGAATATAAAGGTTCTGTAAAATGCAATTTCTGTTCTTTAATTGATCGGGCCTTTGAATTTTGGTCTAAAGAAAATTAAAATTTCCAAACTATGTACACGTTCTAATCAACAATTTATAATTTTTATAATAAAACAGTTCGAAAGTTGTTTTCGATCAATTTCTAAATTTTATTTTTTGTCATCTATCAATTTTTTTTGTTTGTTTAGCATCGTGTCTAATAATAAACTCTCGCTTGTATTCTCATCCTCATCGCTTTGCGGAAGGACATAAACCGGATCTGATGACGTGTCGAAAGGAGTACAGCAACCCTCGCGTCACTACGTGGGGCGTCGCGACGTCCGCGTCGTAACGCAATCGTTCTGGCAAGCGTTCTAGATCGCGCCGGATACAACTAGATCGTCTAGACATTTCAGATGA
Source organism: Euceroptres primus (assembly GCA_037177015.1). NCBI lineage: Eukaryota > Metazoa > Arthropoda > Insecta > Hymenoptera > Figitidae > Euceroptres > Euceroptres primus. Next base: position 15,930 of record JBAGKK010332121.1, read on the forward strand.
TCTCTCCTCGTGGATATGCCGGGCGTCATCGACGTCGTCCACGACGCCCGGCGTCGAGGGGTAAGAGCGGCGCCGTTGCGTAAGTGTCTGGACGTCGAGTCGTCGTGGCGTCAGTCGTTCGAGCACTCTAAACCCTTGCAGTTCCGTTAAAAACCGGTCAAAATATCGGCCTCGTCGCGATTCGTGAACGCGAAGCGCTCAGCCCTTCCGGTTCTCTATTTCCTCAACATGACCTTGTGATGACACGCAACATAGATACAAAATAAACAGAGTACTAAATAAATAAATAAAAGTAGTTATTTTTTTCCAGACTTAGAAATCATCCTCATCATATCATTTTCATCCTAAAACTTAATTAATTACATTCTCATTTTTTAAAAAGAATTAGTAACAGTCGATTTTTAACTAATCACATTTATTTTTCACTGTTTAAGTTCTTAATCAATGTTTAAGTTCTTGAGTAACGCTTTTAAAGTTATGTAACAAATTGTTCAACTTTTTATGATAATGATTCAATTGAAGGGAAAAATTATTCAATTAGAAGAGTTGTGATTTGAGAAATATATTCGTAGTTGTTTTTTAAACCGTCTTTTATTTTTAATCCCTTTTGTAATTTGTTTATTAAAACACAGTCCGATTCAAATGTTTTTTTATGTATAAACACTGTTTTTTAGTTATCATTCTTTATTATTATATATTTATTATTTATTAATATATTAATATGTATTTATTATTGATTAATATATTAATATATATTTATTATTTATTAATATAATAATATATTTATTATTTATTAATATAATAATATATTTATTATTTATTAATATATATTTATTATTTTATTAATATATTAATATGTATTTATTATTTATTAATATATTAATATGTATTTATTAATATATTAATATAATTTATTATTGTAGTATATAGATGTTGCTAGATTATTATTTTATTATTTTTCATCTCATAAAAAAATAAAAAATAGAGGCATTCCAAGTTCAGAAAGTGGGCTAATCGATAATTCTGCAGTGGTAGATGTCTGCATCACCGACGACCTAGACCTTGAGACCTTGGTGTGTTTTCGACCACGTAGCCGTGAACCCATTCTTGGAGGTCAATGTTATCCCAGATACTAAAATGTGGCTAATATCCGGTTCCGATAATCAAACCACAGCACTTGAGATGCAGAATGGTCTCGTCAACTTTCAAGACCCTAAAGTGATCCAAGTTTGATGATAGATAATGAATTTGCTTTTGCTGTGAGTAGTGAAAACGAAACTTGGAGAACAGTGGTATTCATGGATTGCTACCTGCGTCACTATTTAATATAAAATTCTATTTAAACAACTGCTCATTTCCATAGAAACAGCTTATCAAATAAACAGAATAAAAACAAAATTCCCAACGTATTTTAAGACTTCTTACAAGTTTGGGAAGAATAAAGATTTAAAAATTAGCTAAATAATAAATTCCACTAAACGTCTTTTATTTTCGTATTATATAATAAAAATTGCTTGAAATTTCCTAATTTTAAATAAAAATGCTGAGAAAATGTTTCACAGATGAAATATAGGCAATAAAAGCTATATGTACTTTTGTTTACTGACGTCTTACTGGCAACTAAAAATAGTTGCCAGTAAGAGTAAATTATAAATAGATTTGCAAGTAGTTTTGTCGTTTTCAGAAATAATTTTACTTATTGTTCCTTTGCCAACAACGTATAATTATTTCCCTATTTTGTCAAAATGCAGCCTGGAGCCAAAATGAAAACAACTTGTTAATTTAAAAATTTCCACTTTCTTTGAATCGTAATCAAATTAACCTTGACGTTTGTCGATTTTCCTTCTATAATTATGGCCCGAGCCTTTGCTGTGATTATTAGAACTGGAAATTTATAGTTATCTTTTGCTCTTTTATTACTTGTATCTTTGAATTGTGTTTGTATTTTTTTTACCTTTTCCATTCAATCAATCTCAATATCACAAGTCTACTAGGAAGCAATTTTCTTCCTTTGGTTCTGAGCAAAGGAATTTACGTATAATTAATAGTGGGTTCTAAATTGAGCTATAAACTACGTAGAATCATGCGGTGTGGTAAAATATAACAGACTTAGAGAGAATTATTTTCTTATCAACAGTAAGTAGAGATTTGTCAGTCAGTGATCTTGTTGGTTGTTGGCACAAATATTTTATCAGATTGATCAGAAGTTGGGGAGCCTTGCTACAATATTCTCCAAGTTTATCTCGATTATACTCACTATTTATAGGACAACTACCACATATGATTGCAATAATTATCTATGCTCGAAAATTTCCATTTTTTAAAATAAATAAATCAATTTCATTTTCAAAGTAATTTAAAATTATCTAGTGATGAATTACATTTTCTCTCACTTCTATTTGTTCCTGTAACTGATATTCAATTAAAGCAGAGAATTTCTATTTTTCCTTTGATAACAAATTACATAACTTTAGTGGTCAAACTTATCATTATTTCATCAAATTTGGATCAAATACATTACATAACGAAATGTGAATTCATGAATGGAATATGTAGAGAAATAATCTATCGATTATCATAACCAGATAATTTCACTATTAGATTATTTCCGAATGATATAATTCATAATCATAAAATTTTCATCTTTTGTTAATGTCAAACGTTTGTAAATAAATTAGTAAATGTTATTGCAATATGCCAATGACTATTGTTTGCCGCACGTCTTTGACGACTCAAAAAAATTATTGATCAATGTTGAAATACATTTTCCAAATATGAAAACCATTATATTTTTTTGTATGGAATAAGTTTTCCGTAAAGAGAAACGATCGATTGCAACCAAAAGTTCCAGAATCACGCCAACTTGACGTCGTAAAGCGTGTTGCATGTCAACACACGGTAGTCTTATCTGCTCGTTAAGGAACCTTCCACTTTTGTATAAAAGGAAAGACTGACAGAGGAATATCTTCAGTATTTCACAGCTACCGCGCGATCAATCAAATTAGAACAATTTATTAAAAATTGCAGGTGCCGCGATCGAGAAAAAAAATCTGTTCAAAGTGTGCGTTTGATATTAGAAAAAAAATATCGTAAACCAGTAAACAATTTTTCCTACTTTCTGGGAGATTGAGTTTGGTTTTTCGAGTGCTTTAGTGTGTCGTGAGTGCGACAGGACAGACAAAAAAAAAGTGTGACACAGTTAGTGCGAGGGACACTTATGAAGGGCCCCGTTGACACATCCAAGTCCACCGGAGTCGTCCAAATTAGACATATTTGGGATATTGATTGGAAGCAGTAGTTGAATTAAGGTATTTTTAAATTCATGATTCTGGCTTCGAAAACTAGATTCAAAACCAGGGATCCGAACGAAATTAAGGGTCATTTTTCGATATTTTCCAATTATTTCTATAAATTCAAAACAACTTGGCAAAATATTCAGCTGAATACGAGAAAGTACTGATATATTATAAAACTACCGAGGCAGAACCTCTAGATTATGG
>JBAGKK010332228.1:0-19425 GCA_037177015.1 Euceroptres primus
CGTGTCTTCTTATTTCCTTTGAAAAACAACATATTTCATAGACGACCGATTCTGTAACTTGAAGTTGCACTGCCTGCAGTGTAAAAAATTTCGGGAAATTTCCCAATCATTCTGTAGGGAATATTTCCAAATTTTGTAGGGAAAACATTTTTTCCGAAAAAATAGGAAATTTTCCCTAATTTTCGGAAAAATTTCGGAATGAGCAGGAAATATTCCCGCAAGAATCGGAAATAATTCGGAAACGTTAGGGAATTTACAAAACCATATGAAAATAGGAAATTTTTCTTATTCTTTCGGGAAATTTTTCTTATTCTTTCGGGAAATTTTCATATATTTCCATGGTAAATATTTCTTAATATTTTTATACTTTTATTAGGAAAATTATTTTTCATAAAAAATTAGGTATTTTTTGTAGAATAAATTATTGTAAATATATTTTTATAAAACATAACTATACAAAAAAAACCCCGACAGTTTTCTAGCAAGAATTCCCTAACATTTAGGAAAATTTCATAAATTTTCCCTACAGTTAGCTAAGAAAAATTCCCTAAAATTTGGGAAAATTCCCGAAACATCCGAAATTTTCCCTACGAAACGTTAGGGAAAATTCCCTAAAATTTGGAAAAATTCCCGAAACTTCCGAAATTTTCCCTACGAAATTCTAAGTAAAATTCCCTAAAATTTGGGAAAATTCCCGAAACTTCCGAAATTTTCCCTACGAAATGTTAGGTAAAATTCCCTAAAATTTGGAAAAATTCCCGAAATTTTCCCTACGAAATGTTAAGGAAAATTCCCGAAATGTTAAGGTTATTAGCTTCCCGATCATTTTCGGGAAAATTCCCGAAAAATTTCTTACAGTGTGCCTGATTTGAAATCGATTCGATAATAAGCATTTAGTACGATAAATGTAAAATATATATCGTTTAACAATAAGTTTTGTTTATTTACTCAGTTTTTTAATCTCTTCATCAATAACTTCTGCACTTTTTCTTAGATTTTCTAAAAATTTTTTTAAAAATTCCCGGTTATTTCCCGGTTTTTCCAGGTCACAAAAAATTCCCGGTCATTTTCCGGTTTCCCGGTCCAGCGGCCACCCTGAAATTTTTGCACTCAACATAATGGTTAGAGACAAAAAAAAAGTTAAGAACTACCCAGTCCTCAGAGGGTTAAATTGGGATATTGTGCAATTCTACAAAAGTTTTAAAAATACTGCTTGCAAAAGCAAAAATTATTGTCAATAGAGTGGAAAGTATTCCCTAAAATTTGTATATTTAAAAAAAATTATTTAATGTTGAATTCGACCCTTATATCTAAAATTAAATAAAAAAATAGAGATTTAAATACTCCAAAGACCTTCTTAAATCTGCTAAACCTTCAAATCTCAAATCAATTGCAAAATTAGGGATTTAAATAGGTATTCCAAAGACCTTAAATCTGTTTTATGTTCTAAAAAATGAAAAATTTAAAACTATAGAAGAAAAAAAATTTAATCAAAGGCAGAGTAAGCTAACTTGGATTTAAATAAAATAGTACATTCAAATAATTATTTTAAATAAAATTTTACTTCAATTGAAAAAAGGTGAAAAATATTAAAAATTGGTACCGAGATGTGATGACTGGTTTTTCTCAGAGTTTTTGAATTCATGTATTCATATATTTGTTAAAGTCTTTGGATTCTTGTATTTGTATATTTGTTAGTCTTTGAATTCTTGTATTTATATATTTGTTAGTCTTTGAATTCTTGTATTTATATATTTGTTAGTCTTTGAATTCTTGTATTTGTATATTTGTTAAAGTCTTTGAATTGGACTTATATTTTTAATGAAACAATTTAATTTAATGACCTGTGATGACAGGTTTTTGTTAAAAAAGTCTTTAAATTGGACTTGAATTTTTAATGAAACAATTTAATGAAACAGAATCATTTTTACTTAAGTGTTATATTTATATCTTTAACAGGAAGAGAATTGAATGCGTTCGATTAAAAATCGTGCGTAGGTAACCAGGTGCTCGATAAAAGAAGTGGAGATAAAGAAAGTTCCCCACTATTGTCAGAAATGTGGACATTAGCTTTTCCAGTATTATCGATAATTTTACCAGTTTCTCACGAATATCTGCGGAGTTATCAGACAGATCTCAACACGAATATTTATAATTCTAAAAGTAATTGCAACTCTGTTGCAACATTTTTTAAAAGTTACCCAATTTAATAATTGAAATACTTCTATTTAATATTTCTCAGTTTCAAAATAAATGAGAAGTCCAATGTTAAATTCATAGTAAAATTTTCTGCTGGTGAGAAGTTTGGAACTATTGACAGCCTTTGAAGGTAAAAGGGGAATTGGTGTAAAGGAGCATAAGTAAATTGTACACAGACGAAAAATTCTTGATCATGTATAAGTGAATCAAAAACCAGTTTCGTCTACCCATACAACAATTATTTGAAAACTATATAAATAAGGTATTTCACCTTTGGTCTCAAGCAGACATCTGACAAGAATCGTTCAAGGTAATAATAGTTCCTGTTCGGAATTACAGAGTACAGAATTACCCTGTATCCTGTTCGGATACAGAGAAAAATTAATTTTCAAGACTGAAAATCATCAAATAATGTTGATTGTTCAACTTAAGATGACACAAAAAAATACTTCATATTGAATTTGACTGACAATGAGGTAAAAAAATTAAATAAAAATAAAATTTTACAACCTGACAAAAGCAAAATAAATTTTCGTGAATTTTTATTTCTTTGGACCATTTCTGCTTCAGCCTTTGAGCCATTCTCTTTCGTGACAATGTCTGAAGAAGCACAGAAAGTAAGTAAGAAACTGAGAATAAGAGCTTAAATTAAAACTTAAATTTCACTGTTAATACGTTTCTGCTTTAGTTAAAAATTATTTATTAGTTAAAAATTATTTACCTTTCTTTCATTTTTTTTTTAGAAATGACTGAAGTATTTAAAAATGACACGACTCTGATAACAAGTAACACAACAAATTCGCAAGTGCTTATGCTGCCTGGAAGTGCACATTGCTGGGCATTTCTCGATGTTTTACTTTTCTTTGTTATTGTTTGTGGAAATATTTTAACTATCCTTGCAGTGAGACTCAGTCGTCGTTTGCGTCATGTCATATCAAATTATTTAATTTTGAATCTCGCCATTTCGGATCTTTTAGTCGGTTTAACACTACCATATCATTCAGCATTTTATTTCAGTGAAACGTTAAACAAGATAGAAGCAACTTGCATTTTGCGATTTGTCTTGATTAGTTTAGCTTGCTGTGCTAGTGTTTTTAACGTCAGTGCAATTGCTGCGGATAGATACATCGCGATTATTTATCCATTTAATTATTCCACGCACATTACGAGAAAAGTCATTTTTACTACAATTACAATTGGATGGATAAGTTCAATAGCTATTGCAACCATGCCAGTGTATTGGAATAATTTCGATTCAACTTCCGTCTGTGAACTGGACATTGTATTGCCAAGGTAAAAAAATATAAATTGTAAATTGTAATTAAAAAAAATTAATTGTAAATTGTAATTTAAAAAAATATAAATTGTAAATTGTAATTTAAAAAAATATAAATTGTAAAGCTTTATATTTAATTTATTGCTAACTAGATTCAATATAATTCTTCAGGTATTACGTGGTTGCATTTTTAACACCAATATTCTTCATAGTTTGGGTCAGTGTGCTGACACTGTACATAAAAATTTGGCAAGAAACAAACACACACGTTCAAAGATTAAAGGTCAATGGAGTAGACAATACTAGACCCAAGGATCGAAAAAATATTCAGGTAAAAAACGAGATGCCTTCACCTGAAATGTAAAAATGTTTTTAAAAAAAGATTCAGGTTCTAAACAGTGTTTGTTTTTAATTTCAGGTTGTTCTTTTGATAGTGGGCTGTTTTTCAATTTGCTGGCTACCTTATCTGGGAGTTGCTTGTACTCGTGCTTTCGACTGGTACAAAAAATCAACTCCAGTACTTTATAAAGTTACTTTTTCATTAGTCATGACGAATAGTGGCATGAATCCCATGATATACGCGTTGAAGAATTCAAACTTTCGAAAAGCTTTTCAGAGACTCCTGCGTTTTCAATCCCCGAATCATGACGATTTTAACTCGAGTTTAAAACATTACTTGAGAAAACAGAGCGAATTGTCTACGAAAAGAATTCAAATCGACGAAGATAGTAAAGTAACCCAAGACACTATTTTGCGAACAATTTATGATAATTGTACGCTTAGTTCTAATAGGTCCTTTGAAATGACTACATTGTGAGACGTGATCAGTATTATTTTAGCAAATAAACTTAGAATTAGAAAATAAATCAAATAAACTTTATACTATCAAATTACTGTACTTATTGAAAGCTATCTAAGCTTATACGAATCTTTTATCTTCTCTTTTGTGATAATTATGTATAAAAAACAACCATACCTCGACTCCTGTGACGCCAAGAGCAGTTTTGATGTTCGGAGTCATTCTGAATGGAACTTTTTCGGGAACTCTCAGAGTCTTTCCTTTTTCAAAGCATACGTTGTAATCGATGTGTACAACTTCACCAGTGTTGAGATCCACAAGAACATTGTCTAAATGTCTGTCACCTAATCCAATGATGTAACCAATAATAGACATCACAGCTACAGAATACGAATAGTTTTTTGTTGCTTGCCACCAACTTCCTGCGTTGATGCTGTTACACCAGATTTCCCTGGAATCACGAGAATCAGATTAAAAATTGTAGAAACTTGAATTACAAAAATAACCACATTGTCATTTTCTTACTGAATCAAGTTAATTATTTTTTAATTTATATCTATATCTATAATTTATAAAATACTCCAAAAATTTTTAGACTTTTAGAATCTAGGAAATACTCTAGAAATTTCTGAAATACTTTATGAAATCTTCTAGACTTTTTGCCAACCTTTTAGAATCTTCTAGAATATTTTGAACTTTCCTTGTATTTCTAGATTAGTTTGATATTCTGAAATCTTTCAAAATCCTTTACAATCTTCTAGATTTATTTAGAACGTTTTATAATATTCCAGAGATTTCCTAATTCTTCTAAAATTTTCTAATATCCTCCAGCATTTTCTAGAACCTTCTCAAATCTTCCAGGATTTTTTAAACTCTTACAGAAATATCCAGACTTTTTTAAAGTCTTCCAAAATCTTCAAAATCGCTTCAAAATTTATTTAAAATTTCAAAAATATTCTACAACGTTTCAGAATCTTCTAGGATCCTCGAAAATCTTCTGAATTCTGCCATAAACTTCTCAAATACTTTAGTCTCTTCGAGATTTAGTTTTGGTTTTTGCAGATTTTCAAAAAGTCTATAGAATTTTCGGTAGATTCTGAAAACAGCTCAGGAGCTTCTTCAATATTATGGGAGTCTTTTGTAGATTTTAGAGAGTTCTAAATGAATCCGCAGAATTCTGGAGAACAGAATATTTTTAAGGATTCCAGAAGATTCTGGAAGTCTAGTATTATTTGGTAGAATATTAAAGAATTTTGGGATGCTCTTCAAGATTTTATAAGATTGTTTTAAGAGAACCCAGAAGATTCTAAAATATTATGGAAGAATACAGAAGAATCTAGATGGTTTTTGAAGATTCTAGAACAGTCTCAAATATTTTGAAATCTTTCATAGATTTTGGTGAATTGTAAAAGATTTTGGAGAATACTAGAAATTTCTAAAAGATTCTAAAAGTTTATGGAAGAGTTCAGAAGATTTTAGAAGATTCGAAAACAATGTAGGAAGTTTCTAAAAGAGTTTAAATCTTGAAGAATATCCAAAAATTCCTTCATCTTCTACAAAATATTCTAAATTTTGTTGTTGAAGACTTTCAAAAAGTTTACAGAATTTTAGGATGATTCTGAAAACAGTCCATAATATTCTTCAAAAGTATAAGAATCTTGTAGATTTTTAGAGGACTCTAAATGATTTTGCAGAATTCTGGAAATTCTGAAGCTCAGATGATTTTAGAGAATTTTAGAAGATTCTGGAACAGGCAAGAATATTTAGGAAAGTTTACAGGGTTGCTGCAGAAGTCCAATTAAAAAATTCCAGGTTTTTCCAGGTTTTTCAGATTAGCTTTTGAAAAAATCTATAGATGATTTTCGAAGATCTTGAAGTCGAATATTTTGGACGATTTTTACAAATTTCAGATAAGTAAGTTTTAAAGATACTAAAGGATTTGAGATCATTTCGAGAGTCTTTTGTAGATTTTGGAGGATTCTAAAAGATTCTGGAGAATTCTGGAAAAGTCTAGATTCTGGAATCTTCTAGACTTCAAGCTTGTGGAAGAGTTCAGAGGATTTCAGAAGATTGTGGAATAGTCTAATATATTTTGTAGAATATTAAGGAATTCTAGGATATTCTTTAAAAATTTTATACGATTAATATAGGAGAACCCAGAAGATTTTAAAGGTTTTAGAAAATTTTTTTGAAGATTAAGAAAACTCTGAGAGAGCCTGAAAGATTATAGATCAGTGTCTGGAATTTTAAAGAATTTTAATCGATTTGAACAATTGTTTGAAAATTATGGTAAATTTTCAGAAATATCCAGACTTTTTTAAAGTCTTCCAAAATCTCTTCAAAATCTATTAAAAATTTCAAAAATATTCTATGTTTCAGAATCTTCTAGAATCCTCAAAAATCTGTTGAATTCTGCCATAAGCTTCTAAAATATTTTAGTTACTTCGAGATTTAGTTTTGGTTTTTGAAGATTTTCAAAAAGTCTACAGAATTTTCGGTAGATTCTTAAAACAGTTCAGGAGTTTCTTCAAGATTATGGAAGTCTTTTATAGATTTTAGAGAGTTCCAAATGAATCTGCAGAATTCTGGAGAACAGAATATTTTTTAGGATTCCAGAAGATTCTGGAAGTCTAGTATTATATGGTAGAATATTAAAGAATTTTGCGATACTCTTCAACATTTTATAAGATTTTTATAAGAGAACCCAAAAGAATCTAAAAGATTATGGAAGCATCCAGAAGAATCTCGATGATTTTCAAAGATTCTAGAACAGTCTCAAATATTTTGAAATCTTTCATAGATTTTGGTGGATTGTAAAAGATTTTGGAAAATACTAGAAATTTCTAAAAGATTCTAAAAGTTTATAGAAGAGTTCAGAAGATTTTAGAAGATTCAGGAACAATCTAGGATGTTTATAGAAGAGTTCAGAAGGTTTTAGAAGATTCAGGAACAATCCAGAATAGTTTTTAGAAGATTAAAGAATTTTTGGATATTCTTAAGATTTAAAATCTTTAGATCAGATTTTAAAATCCTCTAAAATCTTCAAAAACACCCAACAATCTATTATAATTTTCAAAAATATTTTACAGTTTCAGAATATTCTAGAAGGTTTTAAGTCTTGAAGAATATCCAAAAATTATTTTGTCTTATACAAAATTAACATCCAACATTATAAACGATTACTTCTACAAAATATTCTAAATTTTTTTGTAGAAGACTTTCAAAAAGTTTACAGAATTTTAGGAAGATTCTGAAAACAGTCCATAATATTCTTCAAGAGTATGGGAGTCTCGTAGGTTTTAGAGGATTCTAAATAATTCTGCAGAATTCTGGAAATTCTGAAGCTCAGAAGATTTTAGAGAATTTTAGAAGATTCTGGAACAGGCAAGAATATTTTGGAAAATTTACAGGATTGCTACAGAAGTCCAATTTAAAATTTCCAGGCTTTTCCTGGTTTTTCAGATCTGCTTTTGAAAAAATCTAGATGATTTTCGAAGATTCTAAAAGTCACGAATATTTTGGAAGATTTATACAGATTTTAGATAAGGAAGTTTTGAAGATACTAAAGGATGAGATAATTTCAAGAGTCTTTTGTGAATTTTGGGGGCTTCTAAAAGATTCTGGAGAATTCTGGAATCGCCTAAATTCTAGAATCTTCTAGACTTCTAGCTTATGGAAAAGTTCAGAGGATTTGAGAAGATTGTGGAATAGTCTAATATATTTTGTAGAATATTAAGGAATTTTAGGATATTCTGTAAAATTTTATACGATTATTATAGGAGAACCCAGAAGATTTTAAAGGTTTTAGAGAAATTTTTGAAGATTAAGAGAACTCTGAAAGAGTCTGAAAAATTATGGACCAGTGCCTGGAATTTTAGAGAATTCTAACAAATTTAGACAGTTGTTTTAAAATTATGGTAAATTTTCAGAAAAATCCAGATTTTTTTTAAGTCTTCCAAAATCTTCAAAATCTCAAAATCTATTAAAAATTTCAAAAATATTCTACACTTCGAAATTTAAAATTCAAAATTTAATTTAATAATTAAATTAATTATTAACTATAATAATTATTAATAATAATAAATTAAATTTAACATAATATTCTACACTGTTTCAGAATCTTCTAGAATCCTCGAAAATCTGTTGAATTCTGCCATAAACTTCTACAATACTTTAGTCACTTTGAGATTTAGTTTTGCTTTTCGCAGATTGTCAAAAAGTCTACAGCACTTTCGGTAGATTCTGAAAACAGTTCAAGAGCTTCTTCAATATTATGGAAGTCTTTTGTAGATTTTAGAGAGTTCTAAATGAATCTGCAGAATTCTGGAGAACAGAATATTTTTGAGGATTCCAGAAGATTCTTGAAGTCTAGTATTATTTGGTAGAATATTAAAAAATTTTGGAATACTCTTCAAGATTTTATAAGATTAAGAGAACCCAGAAGATTTTAAAAGATTATGGAAGAATCCAGAAGAATCTAGATAATTTTCGAAGATTCTAGAACAGTCTCGAATATTTTGAAATCTTTTATAGATTTTGGTGGATTGTAAAAGATTTTGGAGAATACTAGAAATTTCTAGAAGATTCTAGAAGTTTATATAAGAGTTCAGAAGATTCTAGAAGATTCGGGAACAATCTAGGAAGTTTATAGAAGAGTTCAGAAGATTTTAGAAGATTAGGGAACAATCTAGGAAGTTTATAGGAGAGTTCAGAAGATTTTAGAAGATTCGGGATCAATCTAGAATAGTTTGTAGAAGATTAAAGAATTTTTGGATATTCTTTAAGATTTAAATTCTTTAGATACGGTTTTAAAATCCTCTAAAATCTTCAAAAACATCCCAAAATCTATTATAATTTAAAAAATATTTTACACTTTCAGAATATTCTAGAAGATTTTTAAGTCTTGAAGAATATCCAAAAATTATTTTATCTTCTGCAAAATATTCTACATTTTTTTGTTGAAGACTTTCAAAAAGTTTACAGAATTTTAAAGATTCTAAAAACAGTCCATAATATTCTTCAAAAGTATGGGAGTCTTGCAGATTTCATAGGATTCTAAATGATTCTGAAGAATTCTGGAAATTCTGAAGCTCAGAAGATTTTAGAGAATTTTAAAAAATTCTGGAACAGGCAAGAATATTTTGGAGAGTTTACAGGGTTGCTACAGAAGTCCAATTAAAAAATTTCAAGCTTTTCCAGGTTTTTCAGATCTGATTTTGAAAAAATCTAGATGATTTTCGAAGATTCTAGAACTCGAATATTTTGAAAGATTTTTACAAATTTCAGATACGTAAGTTTTGAAGATTCTAGAGGAATCTTCTTATGGAAGAGTTCAGAGGATTTTAGAAGATTGTGAAATAGTCTAATATATTTTGTAGAAAATTAAGAAATTTTAGGATATTCTTTAACATTTTATACGATTATTATAGGAATACCCAGAAGATTTTAAAGGTTTTAGAAAATTTTTTGAAGATTATGAAAACTCTGAAAGAGTCTGAAAGATTATAGATCTGTGTCTGGAATTTTAGAGAATTCTAACCGAATTGTTTGAAAATTACGGTAAATTTTCTAAGAATCTGGAGAATCAATTTAATTATTTTTAAAATTAAATAACCTAATTAAAAAAGACTTACTTTGACAACAAGTCATTCGGTGTTTCCGCCATCAATTCTGCCAAAACTTGTTTCAGCACTTGAAGTGGCCATTCCTTTCTGTTCTCCAAAGTAATACCCCTTTCCTTAAGCATCGGACTCAGTTTACTATAAAACAACTCCGAAGGTCTTAAAATCGCAGAATTGCTGCTCTTGTTAGTCATTGAACTTTCCCTCTGTTGCCATCTTTTGTACAACGCGAAAAGAGGTGTGACTCCGTCAACCCACTGTATCAATCCAGATCTTGGACCAAGAGGAATTACAGAATAATGTCGAGCCCTGTAAACTTTCTTGGTATCACTATTTTTCGACATCATAGTATTGCATATACTCAAAAACTGCATAATCCTCTCGTCTAAATGCAAGTCTTCTAATCCTTTAAAAAGATATGTGTACACATGACCATCTGATCCGTGAAAAACAAGCTTCTTGGGCTTTGTCTTGGTTGGTAAGATCTGCACATTGTTGTCCACAGATCGAATCGTGACAATTTTATTATCAACCATATTCACACCTGGCATGGCTATGCAAGTGTTTTTCATATTCGCCAAAGTGGGACTTATGTCTGTCATCAGAAGAGAGTAAGCACCTCTCTTGTGAACCCTCTGTGCCAATTTCGCCTCGAGTTGTTTCAAAGGCACAGCAGCCACTTGAGGTTTTGCCGGGTTCTTCGGATTTTTCAGTTTATTAATCACTTTCTCAATGCAGGGTCCAAATTTTTCTTGGAATAATTTCTCGTGAGGAGTTTCTGCCGAGACCGACGTCATGGACAAGAGATTCTCCAAAATGAAGATTATCGGCTTCAGGATAATTCTGTGCTTCTCAGCTATCAACTTTTCCTTCTCCTCAGGGACGAGCCAAATATTATCCTGAACTCTCTGTACTTCTAGTTCCAGCTGCTCGAATCGTTTCGTGATTTCAGAATGATGTTGGCACAAAGTTGCAAGCCACAGTTCGTCCCACAACAAGGTAATTCTTCGCAATTCTCTCACGAGTATTTTAACTTGGACGACCGAGTCCTGAATTCTGTTGGAAAGACATTCTGCCAGTTGCAAAAAGCAGCCATCCATGAAAGTCTGATTAATGTCCTGGTTAGTCTCGTTCTCGTCCTCTGGGTAATCTACTTCCTGAGAATTCTCGCTCTCTTTCTCGTAAGAACCATCTTCGTAGTTTTTCTTCTGACTCGAAACAGCGCCCACGACAGCGGGAAAAGTGATCAAGTGAGGGGAATTCTCCACAACACGACAGAGAAGTTCGGAAACTCGAGTACGAACATAAGCCTCGGGGTGACTTAGTCTTGAAAATAACTGAGGTATTATTTCCTTCCAAGGTCCAGTGGGAGTAGTCGATAAACCTGACTCGAGGACATTTTGTAACTCTAAAGCATGCTTCACAATTAATCTCAGGAGTCTCAACGTTGCTGTGATTGTGGCACAGTCGTTCGTGTCTTTCTTCGCCAGTTGCAGAAACTTGAAATAAGCATTTGCTGAAAGCTCGTAGTAGGAATAAATTCTCTTCTGCGCTTGTCTCCAAATTTCCACCAGCATCAAGAGATGTTCATTACTCGCGTGACTCAAGACGGGAACATTCCTCAGTTGATTTTCAATCATCTCCGAAGTGTTGATATCGTTAGTATCGATGTCACCCTCATCTTCAGGAATGGTCTTGTTCTGACTCAAGATCGAGAAAATTGCAGTCAAATCGCTTTCAGAAATGTCCACCGGAAGCAGAGATCGAATACTTAATCTGTCAGCATCAGTCAATTGACCAGAATTGGAATTATCAACAATCTTCTTGCCCCACTTGTAACACCAAGCTGCAAAATTACACCAGGCGAGTGGCAAATCCGGGCATTGATTTAAACCCAGCTGCATCAATTTTCCTATGATCATATCCGAGACGGGTATCAAGTCAGTTGTCTTTCCAAACAATTTGTCCATCAAGCCATCATTATGTACAGATTCAAATCTTAACAGTTCTTCCAACTGCGGATTGTCATTGATCTTTGCATCCTGTTGAATCCACTTGCCAAGAGTTAACAGCAATTTCGTTCCAGTTTCTCGTAATTCTGCTGATTGCTCGCCGCTGACGATTGCCTGAGATATTCCAAGGGCAGTCACGCTACAAACCTTCAAAGCATCTTCTGTGTTCTCCATATTATAAAGTAGCTTTGACATTTCTCGGAAGGCGCGCATGTTGTTCTTGGACCATTTTACACGAACTGCATTCGATAAAACGCTCTCCACAATATCAGAAAAGACACACTTTCCGGAATTCTTGATCGGGAAGAGGTCCTGTTCACTCTTGAAATACTTACTGATCTCTCGTTTAGCCAGATGAAAGTTACCTTCCTTTCTCGCACTTCTAGCAACATGCAATCGCAGACTGGCTACTTCTTCCGTTGAGCAGGAGTTGTTGATCCTCGCAAAGTAGTCAGACCACCAGAGAACCTGAGTTAAGGTACTAGTATTGAGATAGTTGATTTTGTCCGCTTGAGAGAGTTCAAAGACGTTGTATTGCTTCCCAGCCAAGTGACTGCTTAATCCAGACGCTGAATACTGAACCAATATGGAATTACTTAGATACTCCGAGGGAACGTTACGAAGACCCTCTTCCATTGTCTTAGCTGCGAAGTTCTTGCATTTCTCTATATCCTGGATAAAATTCTCTTTGTGATCGTTAACGCTGATTCGAAGAGCGACATTCGTCAGCGAATTGGAACACTCGATCATCGTCTTTGCGCAACTCCAGTTCGTTTTTGCTTCTTCATCCAACAAAGCCCAATTCGAGAGTTCTTCCAGGGCGATTGTCTCACCCTCCTCGAACTTTTTCAGACACTTGGCTTGCTGAGGGACAATATTCTCCATCATCTGCTTCCGTAAAACTGAGCTCTTCTCTTGCTTTAGAATCTCCACCTCTTGCAGCTTCCAATTCTCGAGTTGTGTCCAGTCGCTGACGGATCGGTAACATTTCGCCAAATGCTGCATGCAAAAGGCTGCGACCTGACTGTCCCCTTCGGTTTTATTCGCCTTTGTGTCTTCCTCTTGCTTCGTTAGTATCTGTTCCTCGAGTAAAAGTTTGTAGCTCTCGGCAGCGGATTCATGACGTCCTGCGGCTTCTTCTGTGGCAGGTTTCAACCAAATGAACTTTCTATCCTTTTCCTTAGTGTAGACGTACAATCCTTGAAGTGCCTCAGCTTCACCCAGCATAATCATTGCCTGGGCTGTGCACAAAGCTGCTCTTTCGAATTCAGCACCCTGGGTGTTGTCAGCGTTGCTTAAATCGTCCAGGAGTCTCTGACCATTTCTTAAAGCGTTCGTTGCTAAACCTGAGTGGAGAGAAACTACGCAGAGAGCCAGTCGTATGCGATTCAACCACTCTCGACAGGTTGATCTGTTTGTGTGGAAAAATGTCCTGACTGGTTTTGAAAGAGGCAGAAGTGCCATTGCACATCCATCAGCTGCATTGTGAATGGCTCGTTCTAGATGTTCCAAAAACTCGACGAGTAATCTCACTCTCGTGTGCTCGTGCAGAATATAATTCAATCCACGTTTGTCTTTTTTGGGCACTTCTGTGTTGTAGGATATTTCTCTGGCGAGAGTCTTCAGGGCACATTCGATTGTTGTGAATGTTTCTTGTGGCTTTCCAAGAGGCGTGCGAAGTTTGTTGATGATGCAGTGCTGCGCAGCTTCAAAGCCACCCCAGAAAAACAGAAAGGAACAGTTGGCTAAAGCCATCTCGTACATTTTAGCGACAGTCTCGTTCTCTGATCTGGAAAAAAATCATATTCTAGTTTTAAATACTTTCTTTTTTACTGGATTATTTGAGAGAGCAATATTTTTAATTTTCTTACATAGTTGGCCAACACAGCGTAAATACTTCGGCCAAACCAGAAGCATCGAAATAGTACTCTTGTAACAAAAAAGCCATGTAGGTCTTGAAATACTGGGCCTGCATTTCGCCACTGTTGCCTCGCATGTGCAATCTCTGAGCAAGAGTCAAAGATTCAGTAGAATAGTTTTGAATTTGTCGGGATCTCTGCAAAGGGAACAATTATAGTAACAAATAAGCAGGGATCACAGCGGTTCAGTAATTCAATTTTAGAGGGAAAATAGGGAATTTCTTTTTCGAAAAAGGGAGAAAATTTTTATCTTTTAAAAATACTAAGGGAGTCAATAATAAATATTAATAAAAGCAACATTTTTATAAGAGGAAAAAGAGATCTCAGTTGATCTTTTGATGAATGCAACTAAACCAGAAATTAAATCGTAAAAATGTTTTCAGGGGCTTTATAATATTCCCGAAAAATAACTTTAACGATACGTTGACTTATCAATTATAAAATTGTTGAATTTGTAAATTTTCAACAAACAGGGTATCTGGCGCTTCTCCTTTAAAAAATTCTAAGACTTTTCCAGGTTTTCCTGGTAAAAAATAAATTTTTCCAGGTACCATTTTTTAATTATTACCATAAACTTTCATGGCAAAAATCTTTTTTTCTTGAACTTGTACGATAGAAATAATTTACACAACAAAATGAACCACATAAAATGTTTATTACACAATTTCTGAAATTCTTGAGTTTAGCTACCTGTATTTATCTGCATAAGCTCAAAAAATTATTTTTTAAGGAAATAGGGTAAAAGCACCAATTCTTGGCACTCGCCAATTGTTGGCACCTCTCTCTAATTTATTAGATAATACAATTGTTTAGCTTGTTTTGCCCTAATTAATTTAATTCTACCATCATTTTTACGCACAACGCATATATTAGTTATCTACTGCAATCAAATATTGATCCAAAATTAAATAAATTCACTTCAGTTTTTGGCATGCCAATAATTCGGCTCAGGTGCCAAGAATTGGTTCTCTTACCCTACTCTCTAAGAAGAATTAATAGTTTTCTTCGAAGTCGTTTATCAATTGCTTTAGTAAACGTTTCTACTAATCTTTAATGAAAAAGTTAATTTTTTACAGTGAAAAACTACAAATTCATTTAGTATCCTTACTATGAGTTAGTAAGCCTTCCTAAGTGAATCAGTAGTTTTCTACAAAAGCTTACTAAAGCAATTAATAAACGACTTCTCCTGATTTTATTCAGGCTTGCTACAAAATCCCAATTTCAAAATTTACTGACTTTCCCTGACCAATTTTTCATTTCCCCTGACCGTTATCTGCCATTATAATTACATATAATATAATACAGTAGTTCAATTTTAGGGGAATAGGGGATTTCTTTTTCGAAACGGGATTTTAAAAAAAAGAAATTATATTTCTTTTAAAAATACCAATGAAGCTGCAATTCGTCAGAATCTTAACAGAATCCTCAAAAATCTTAGATTTCTGTCTAGAATCTAGTAAAACACTCCTCAAATTTTTAAACTTTCAGAATCTGTGGAATGCTCTAGAATTTTCTAAAATTCTTCATGACTTCTGAAGTTTTCAACTAACTTTTAAAATCTTTCAGAATATGTACTTTTATTTTCCATAAACCACTTGTAGATGCATTAAATCTTTCGAAATTCCAAAAAATTCTTTACAACCCAGATTTTTGAGTGTTTTAGAATCTTTCAGAGAGATTTCTTGATTCTTTCAAAAATCTTCCATAATGTTCTAAAATCTTCTAGTCTCTTCCAGACATTTTTTTAGACTTTCAACAAGTCTGCAGAATCCTGATTTCATTCAGGGTTGCTACAAAATCTCAATTTCAAAATTTTCTGACGTTCCCTGACCAATTTTTCATTTTCCCTGACCGTTATCTGCCGTTATAATTATAACTATATAATACAGTAGTTCAATTTAAGGGACATAGGGGATTTCTTTTTCCAAACGGGATTTAAAAAAAAAGAAATTATATTTCTTTTAAAAATACCAATGAAGCTGCAATTCGTCAGAATCTTAACAAAATCCTCAAAAATCTTAGATTTCTGTTTAGAATCTAGTAAAACACTCCTCAAATTTCTAAACTTTCAGAATCTTTGCAATGCTATAGAATTTTCTAAAATTCTTCATGACTTCTGGAGTTTTCAACTAACTTTTAAAATCTTCTGAAATATTTTTTATTTTCCACAAACTTGTAGATTTATTAAATCTTTTGAAATCTCAAAAAATTCTCTACAATCTAGATCTTTGTGTGTTTTAGAATTTGGAATCTCCCAGAGACTTCCTAGTTCCTCCGAAATCTTCCATAAAGTTCTAAAATCTTCTAATCTCTTTCAGACCTTTTTTTTTTGAAGACTCAAAAAGTTTATAGAAATTTAGGAGGATTCTGAAAAAAGTCTAAAGATACTTCAAGAATATTATTCTTTTGTAGACTTAAGACGGTTCTAAAGGATTCCGCAGAATTCTGGAAATTCTAAGACAGTTCAGAATAATGTGCTTGAAGTTCTGAACGTCCAAATGAACGAAATCTTTATTTGATTTCGTTTTAAGCTCCAATTTGTTAGTGTTCACGAAATAATAAATTTTCGAAAAAGAATGGTTCTTAGTCGCCCAAAAAAATCTTAGACTCCTGTCTAGAATCTAATAAAATACTTCATACATTTTTTTAAATCCTACATGAAATCTTCTACACTTCTCGACAATCATTTAAAATCTTCTACAATATTTAAAATTATCCATATATTTGTATATTTGTTAAATCTTCCAAAATTCCTCAAAATTCTCTTCAATTTTCTAAATTTTTAAAAGAATTTTCCAGAGACTTCTTGATTCTTCAAAAATTTTCTAAAATTCTCCAATATTTTCTAGGACCTTTTAAAATCTTCCAGGATCTTTTAAAGTCTTAGAGAGGTATCCAGACTTTTTTAGAGTCTTCTAAAACCTTTAAAAACACTCCATAATACGTTATAAATCTGAAAACTATTTTGCACTGTTTCAAAATCTTTTAGAATCCCCAAAAATCTTTTGAATTCTCCTATTAATTTCTAAAATCTTCTAATCCCTTCTAGACTTTTTTGTAGTCTTTCAAAAAGTCTACAGAATTTTAGGAGTCTAGAAGATTCTTCAAGATTATGGGAGTCTTGTAGATATTAGAGGATTCTTGAAATTCTTGAAATTTTGGAGTAAAAGAATATTCTTAAGGATTTAGAAGATTCTGGCTTATGGAAGTCTCTAGAAAAATTCACAAGTTTGTAGAAGATTCTAGAACAGTTTTGAATATTTGGAAGAATTTTTATAGATTTCAGATGAGTTTTGAAGATTCTGGACGATTTTAGCAGATTTTCAGAGACTTTTGTAGATTTCGGAAGATTATAAAATATTGTGGAAACTTAAATTCTCAGAGACTTTTGTAGATTTCGGAGGATTACAATAGATTCTGGAAACTTAGATTCTCAGAGACTTTTGTAGATTTCGGAGAATTATAAGATTCAGGAAATTTAGATTCTCAGACTTTTGTAGATTTCGGAGGATTATAAAAGATTCTGGAAACCTAGATTTTCAGAGACTACTGTAGATTTCGGAGGATTATAAGATTCTGGAAACTTAGATTCTCAGAGACTTTTGTAGATTTCGGAGGATTACAAAAGATTCTGGAATCTGAGATTCTCAGAGACTTTTGTAGATTTCGAAGGTTTATAAAAGATTCTGGAAACGTCTAGAAGATTCTAGAATCTTGTGGAACTTCCAAAGATTTTAGAACATTTTAGAAGATTCTGGAACAGTCTAGAATATTTTGGAAAATGTTAATAGATTTTGGAAATTTTTTTGAAGATTACGGAAGATTTTAGAAAAATCTGGAGGATTTTGAACGAGTCTAGAATTTCAGAGAATTTCAATAGGTTTGAAAAATTGTGGAAAATTTAAGAAGAATCTGGAAGGTTTTGAAAGAATCTAAAGGATTTAAAAATATTCTTGGAAATCCTAGATTTTAGTAGGTTGTGAAAGAGTTTAATAGATTTGAAAATTTGGAAATTATGAAAAAATTTCAGAAAACATTGAAAGAATTTTTGAATGTCGGTTTCTATTTTTCATAATTCTTGGAAAGTTAATCGGAACTTTGAATAAAAAAAAAGGGGAAGAGGAGAAGTCCTGAAATAAAGGAATTTTTGGGGGATTTTGAAAATAAAAAGGGGAAGATAGGTAAAAAAGGGGGAATAGAGGACTGACTATGATCTCTGTAAAAAGTAACAAATTAGTCTATACATAAAGAAAAATTTACCTTAGTTTCCGATAGAAGAGTTTCCTTGTTTAATTTTGGAATCACAATATTAAGTGGTATATTCATTAATAGTCGTCCGTATTTTTCCCGGACAGCTTTGTCCAATGATGTTGAGTGTGTTATGGCTAAATCGACTATCTCCATGTACGTTCGTTCTGCCCACAATACACCTTTTGTACTCAACAGCAACTCAAAAATATTGCACACTGCTGACGAGATATCATGATTAGTGGTCGCTGCACACTTCAGTAAACTCGAGATGATGTTTTGATACTCTTCAGTTTTATTTAAGATGGCGAGATAATTCTCTGCTTGCACACAGATTTCCTGCATCCATTCGGATAATAAAATTATCGTTTGGTTGCAGACTTGTTGTTTAAAAGTCTTGGCGAGGAGATTCAATACTATTGACAAGTGGCCACTGGTCGGTGACATCGTTGGCACGTCTAAAGGGAAAATATCCATTGGGCGACAAGTGTTTGTACCAGTTATTAAGCTGGAACTGGGCACAAAGTGATTGTACCTGAAATTAATTAATTTTTGTCATTTGTATTAAAGCGCTAAAGTACAAGACGAAGAATTTCTTACCGACAGCATTTATATTAAAGCTTGAAAACATTTATATTAAAACGCTGAAGTAGAAGACGAAGAATTTCTTACCGAGAGCAATGTGCGAAAAGCAAGTACAAAATGCTGTATTGCAAAAGAGGACTTTCCACGGATAAAACTGGATCGTAAGGTCTTAGTTTTACTGCCAATAATTCCAGGATACTCGGTTTCAGGGCCCACATTCCAATGATTGAGTTGCTTGCATTTGCTGAAAAGTCATTTAATATTAGCGCATTCAATTTTAAAATCTTCGATGATAATATCAAATAATTAAATATAGTCCAGTCAAATTGTCATTTTACACTGTATTAACTCACGAGCGCATTTTTTTTTTTTGCTTAGTCGCTTCAGTTTGGGTCACTTATATACCATCTGGCTTTGTGACAAGAATTTTGGACCGGCACCCAGGCATATTTTTTGAGAAAGATGCCAAAAATCACATATGCGTGGATTGTTGCTCTCCTATGGATTTTAGCGAAAAAAGGTAGAGAGGGGAAAGAAAGTAGACAAAATTCTGAAAATTCTGAAGAAAAAAATAATGTCCTAGCACCAATGCTTTCCATGATTAAATATTCTCCTAAAATTAATTTTTCAAAATAAAAAATCATTTTCAATTTTCCTAGGAATCTTAAGGAAATTTTTTTTATTTGAGCCTTTCAAAATTCTTAAAAAGCTTATAAATTTTTTATTCTAAATCTGCCAAAATCTATTTTTTATTTTAAATTAGGGC
>JBAGKK010332329.1:0-19425 GCA_037177015.1 Euceroptres primus
TTAATAAACCCGCTGAATGTAAATAAAAAATCGGTCGGTAATTCGTGACGTCATTATGTATCACATACCCTTAAATTAAAACAAAATTTTACTGAATTTAATCCAAACCATTTCAAGGTGTAACAATTTTAAGTATTCTTTTTTACTGTGTGAGAATATTCAATATTGAATTAATATTCAGAGACTATTCAAATATTGAATTATTAATATTTTAATAATTATTAATTTGATAATTTAATAATTTGACATTAATATTTTAATAATTAATAATTTAACAATTTAATATTAATATTTTAATAATATTTTAATATTATTTTAATATTTAAAATCTGAATTTCTTATGACTAAAACATAATCTCAAAAAAATGTTCATTTCATTTTTAAATATTCAGATTAGAATTCTGCATATTCTACGATGACCAAAAAAATTAATAATTGTAAAAATATGGAAAATAAACATTTTTTTCTATTACAGTTTCCTCAGTTAATTGTTATAAGGATTAGATAAAAGTAATTTTAAAAAATTCGCTTGGTTTATCTAAAATTTTTCAAATTAAAAAGTTCTTTTTAAATGATGATAATAAACTTGAGAATTGTGAATCATTATTTTAGTTAATTTTAATAAACATTACTCGCATCATTTTATAATTACTATAGAAGCTGTAAACTTTAATTCCCCAGGATACATGCGATTGGGTGTAAGACTATTTCAACACAGAATAAACTCACCTGTGAGGCTTTTATCCTCGCGATTTTTCAGCACTTATATGAGAGCTGGAGAGTTTCACACGCACTTCACGTAACGAGTAATAACAGTTCTCAAACTTGAATTACATCACACTGTGTACAGTACTAGGAACAATCAAACGCGTGTAAAAAAAAGTTTCATGGTTCATATGCCAGTCGCACTCTTCCAACATTTATTATTATTTTTTTCACTTTTGTGCAGTAATCACCAGTTTATTGCGTCAACGTAGCGTGCGAGCATATAATTTTATTTAAACTTCTACTGGAAAACATTATCGAACAAAAGATATGTGTCGCTAATCTTGTTTATTCGAAGTGAATGTTCAATTAGAAACGTAAATAGCATAAGTCACATTAGGCCGATGATATCAAGCCAACCTACAAAAAGAAAAAAAAATTTACTTCAAAATCGTAAAATCAAACTTGTAGTTTTAAAACTATGTTTGACCATTTTACTTCTTTTTCTTACGACCCAAGAAATGCGACCAATAAAATCTGAACTGAACACGATAAATACAGTAATTTTGCTGATTTTGTGAATTACAAGCGTTTAAAGTATTTCTCTTAGAGGACCTCGTAAACGAAAAAAAGTAATTCAAGTGCAAATTCGTTTTGTATATTCTTAACAACTTTTTCTCCAATAAAAAAGGAGATTTAATTTATCAGAGATTTTACTTCGTAATCTTTTATTTTATTTTTTCTTGTTTGCTCCTTCACTCAAAACTAGTTTCGCATATACGTCGGCAATTTAGCATAATTCTTTCAAGGCTGAATTCGGCAGAAAATGAGACTTCAAGGCAAACTAATTTTAACAAATTTTTCTGACACTTTTATAGACAAGCATGTTTACTTCTGAAACACAGAAAAGGACTTGCAGTTCGTATAATTAAATTCCTTTTCCCCGGTGCAAATTAATTTCACGCCTTCGACGAGCAATAAAAATTTGCCTCTTTTTTCACGACCAACATCCAACGCAAAGCCCGATTCGCGGAAAAGAAGGTTCATTTATTTTTATCGCTCCGTTTCTCTTTGTCAGCAATATTTTCTTAATCGAGAGGGGAGGGAAAATCTCAGAGGCACGCAAGCGATGCGCTTTGCCCTCTAGGTTGAAAACGACGCAATTATTTAGCTTCAGATTTTACTATTACTATTTTACTATTTGATTTTACTATTTTTACTCAAAGCTTTGCGTATTATAAAAAATATTTCAATTTTTTATTAAAAGATTCGAAGTACTGCAATAGTTTAGTTTATTCAAATAGGTTTTCAATAAACAATTGTAAGTAACTAAACAATAGTTTAATTTATTAAAATAGGTTTTCAATAAACAATTATAAGTAACTAAACAATAGTTTAGTTTATTCAAATAGATTTTCAATAAACAATTGTAAGTAACTAAACAATAGTTTAGTTTATTCAAATAGGTTTTCAATAAAAAATTATAAGTAACTAAACAACAGTTTAGTTTATTCAAATAGGTTTTCAATAAACAATTGTAAAAAATGCTTTTTAAATTTTCTGAGCACTTTTTTTATGAAATTCAAATATAGATTGTAGAGCGTGACGATATAAACGAATCAGGAAGTATTCAGGAAATTCGGAAAGACGAAAAGTCGAGAAAAGTGGTTCTTCGAGATATTTCACGAACAGGAGAATACGAAGATGGAAAAGATCTTTTTCATACGATCGCAGCACACGGTGAACTTTTAGCGTGAAACTTCACTTAAAACTTTACGCCACGGTTGTTTTCCGATCCGAGTATGGGATGCCAAGGCAGAGAAATACGTGACATCTGTTACCTCGCATGCAAAAGCAGAGGAGCAAATGTCCCAAAAGAGAAGAGAAAATAAAAAACAATAAAAAAACAAGAATAGAAAACGGAAAATAAAAATAAAATACAAGAAAACTTTAGACATGAAATAAAAGAGAGAGTCTCCGCGCATAAGGAGAGTCCGGAAAAGTCCGAAGATGGGCACAACTTCTTATTTCGGAGAGTTTATAATCTCTTTGAAAATCGAGAAATGAGGGCAGAGAATCGGACAGGTGGTTTCTCTCATATTTCATTTACTTTCTTTATCTTAATAGGGTAATCGATACAATTGCTGGCCTCCCCCAAATGATTAGCCTTTTCCTTAAAACATAATTTATAAAAAAATATATATTTAAATAAAATTACTAATAAATAGTGCAAGGTTGTTATTGTTATTCTCTGCGCTATTTATTACTAGTTTTATTTGCGTGTATTTCTCAATAAATGTACAATTTGAAAGTGGCCAATCATTATTTAAGGGAGCCAATCATTGTACCGATTATCCTATCTACTCATTACTTATTTTCTATTTATTCTCTCTTTTTACTTAAAAGTCAGTTTCTATTTTCATTTAATGCTCATTCTCTATTTACTTTTGCTTGTACAATTTATTTTCTGTTTAATTTTGTTAAAATCCTCTTTAAAATACATTTTTAAAATACTTTTTCCTAGTCAAGTTTGTTTTTAATTTTGTTTACACTGAAAAGTTTTTCGTGGGGATTTTGTTTTCGGTGGACAAGGGAATTCGTAACTGGATGTATCACGGAGGGATGCCGAAGAGTGAACCGGAGATCCGGAGTACCGTGCCAGTACTGGAGTTTCACATGAAGTAGTACTAGTGGCTCGCGGGGTGGTGGCAACCCCCCCCCCCGCTCGACCACTGATTCCCTCTTGAGAAGAGGCGCACGCGCTCGTCCCACAAAATTTTCCCCATGCTTTCACATTTTTCCCTCCTTAGAAAACCAGTCTCCTCGATATACCACAATACGGTCTGATTTTCTCTACTGACAAGGGCAAACAAAAAGATCTCGTTTACCATGGAGCAAAAATTATAAGTTTTTACGGACACCATCGTAAAAAGCTCCAAGGGCTGCTCTTCACGTGCTGAATAATTACCGGAAGCAAAACTGGCATGCTTATTATTCCTTCGATGATATATAATTTCACCAGAAAAAAACTCCATTAAGTACATGAGTTTAAACAATATTATTTTATTTTTAATTACAATATACAGTAGGGTATTTAAAAAATAACTGTTCTTTTGTTTTGGTTTTATTTTGATCGCTTTCTCGTCAGGTTCCCAAAAAAAGTAAAAACGTATTTTTTTAATAGGTTAATATTAACACGTGGTAACCGGGCTCTGAAGTTTCCCATAAGATTAACATGGGGAAAAAGGCAAATCTTTGTAAATTTTTTTTAAAACGTAAAAATATATATTTAACCAGAGGCAATACCGTCATCTGATGGCAATCCTTAAAGGAATATGAATCTATCATTGATTTTTCATTTTAACTCTTGTAAACCTTTTATGGGTCTCCAAAATCTACCCCATAGCAGGGCAATCATAGTTTCATGGAATATTCACATTAATTATCATTTTTTCCCATTTTTCTTTCTCATACCTACGCTAATGGATAAATCACACGATTTTATTTTATTTCCAATTAATTTTTTATTGTTTAAAAATTTTTTATTTATTTATTAAGAACAGTTCACGGGCAGAGCCCTTTAGTACAAATCAAATTATGAATTTGATACAAATTCAATGAATTTGGTACAAATCAAATTATGAATTTTAGTACGAAACTAATTTTTATTTGTTTAAGTAATTCATTTTTTTCACAAATATTGTAAATGAATGGTGTTTTATCAATTCAAAAAGTTAGTTAATTAATATGAAGAGTCAATGTATATATTTCGGTTGCTTTTTAATTGTTTGAACAATATTTAATTGTTGAAATGTTGAACTGTAACTTCTAACTTAAATGCGATACAATAGAAAATCATAGTTATAAATTACTTAACAAGTTCCACAGGTTTATTATAATAAAAACTTTATTCAATTTCCTGTGAAATTGAACAAAAATGAAATTCCTGTTTGCGCAATTTTTATTTATTTAAATAATATTTTTTTATCTTACAATGTCGTGAATTGATGGTATTTTTATAAAACTACAAGCTAATAAATCAATATGAAAGGTCGACGAATTAGTTTCAGTTATTTATCAATTGTTTAAATAATTAATAACTGTTAAATTCGTCAAACTTTCATATTAATTTATTAAGGGTTAGTGTTATAAAAATATCATTAATTAATTATATTTTGAGATAAAAAATTATTTAAGCAAATAAAAATTGTTTTAAAAATTCACAGGAAGTTGAAGAAAGTTTTAATTCTAATAAAATTATGGGACTTGTTGAATAAAAGAAAAATAAAAACGTATATATGTTCTATTAATGGACTTGTTGAATAACTTAGGAAAAAACTATGGTTTCCTATCGCATTCAGGTAAGAAGCTACATTTCAATATTTCAACAATTAAACATAGTTTAAACAATGAAAAAAGCTAAAATGTATTCGTTGACTCTTTATGATGATTAATTAGCTTGTAGCATTGAGAAAACATTATCAATTCACAATATTTATGAAAAAATAAATTAATGAAACGAATAAAAATTGTTAAAACAATTCACAAGGAGATAACGAAAGTGTAAATTATAATAAACTTATGGAACTTGTTAAATAATTTACAAAAGATATTATTTTCTGTCGGATTCAGATTAGAAGTTACATTTCAACAATTAAACATTGTTTAAACAATTAAAAAACAACTGAAGTGTCTTCATTGACTCTTCATACTAATTAATTAGCTTTTTGCATTGAGAAAACTATTCATTTACAATATTTTTGGCAAAATTAATTATTTAAACATATAAAAATTGTTTAAACAATAAAAAATTAATTAAAAATAAAAAGAATCGTGTAATTGATCCATTGTTGTGGATCTGAGAAAGAAAAATGGGGGAAAAGTGATAATTAATGTCAGTATTCCGTGAAACTATGATTACCCTGTTATAGGGGTGGATTTTAGGGCCCCATAAAAGGGGTTTAGGAGGGTTTAAATGAAAAATTAATGATCAATCTATATTCTTTCATGAGTTTCCATCAACTAATATAAGGTAGTTCCTACGGTTAATTACACATTTTCACGTTTTAAAAAAAATTTACAAAGTTTTGTCTTTTTCCCCATGTTAATCTTATGGGAAATTTCAGGGGATGGGCGCCACGTGTTAATATTAATCGATTTAAAAAAATACATGTTTATTTTTTTTTGGGAACCTCACAGAAAAATGATCAATGGTGACCAAAATAAGTAAAAGTTGATTTTTGAAGCACCCTTATGTACAGTAAAGTACACATAGTAAAATCTTTTTATGTATTAATATAAAAACTAATATTAATATAATAATATAATAAAAATATTAATATAATTAATATTTTTAATATAAAAACGTTATAGTTTGTTGAAAATTAATTATTTCATTCATTAATAAGGATTAACTCCCCGTGTACAGTCAATCTCAAAATTAATTAAATCTTGATGTTGATTTGGAAAATCAAGAAGAATGAACTCAAAATTAGGTTTAACGAATTTTGATAAAGAAATCTAAGAGTACTTCAGAAACAAATCGTTTGGGTCATAGTTCTTTACTTAAAAATAGTTATTTCAATATTTGTGTTTTTTCCTTCGCCTTAGACAAAAGTTGTAATTTCCATTTAATTTAAATTCTCAACGGGTCATTTTGTTCCTAAATTCTATTTGGTAAGTTTTTATCAAATTTGTTTAGAAATTATACAAATAATGATAATGATTATACAGATAATGATTGCAAATTAAACAATATGTCAAATTACAAATATTAATAGAAACTTACCAAATAGAACTTAAAGGATCTTTTAAGGAACAAAATGACTCATTGAGAATTGAAATTGAATGAAAATTACGACGTTTGTCTAACACATAGGAAAAAATACAAATATCGGAATAACTATTTTTTAATAAACAATTAAAATTCAAACTATTTTTTATGCAAAACGCTTTAGTTTCTCTTATAAAATTTGTTAGAATTAATAAAAAGCTATTTTTTGTTGATTTGGTAATTCAAGATAAGATTGATTAATTTTGAGTTTGACTGTACGGTGAAAAGATCCTTAAAATAGTCAATGGTGTTTATCAGCTTTTAGATTGTTTTCTAATATTATTTTTTTAGATAAGAAAATTCTTTCTACTTTCTTCTTATGGTTTAAACTGGAGAATATATAATTTAATTTTTTTCTTAATGTATTTAATTGCAACATCTCTATGCTAAGTTATACGGGTTGAAAGTTGATAATCCTCAGTGCTAATCATCCACAATATGCAGTTTTTACCGGAATTAATATTTAACTTTATCCCTTTAAAATAACTTTAAATTACATTGGGATCAACTCAAGGTCATTTGAGGTCATTAAAGTATTATGAACACGAAAAAGAATATCTCCGAAATACATAAATAATTATACTTTCAAGAATTGAAATCTGATTATTGATGGTATTGTTTAAAAGAGAAAACAATACATTTTAATCATACGAAAATGATTTATTTACGAAATTTTATTTTAGAGCGAACTTTTTTATCGCTTCTTACAAAATTTTTAAAAATAATACGATTTTAATTAATGATAGCTTATTCTTGGTTTCGAAAAATATTTTTAAATGATTTCAGCAATTAAAAAATTTATTTTTAAAAACTGGATGAGGTCAAGTTGCAGAGAATCTCTTTCCTGAGAGCTTTAAATATGTTTTCCCGAAACCTGTTTTTTCATGCCCATTCAAATTTTTCCAAAAGTGTTTATTTTATTACTGAAAGACCGATAAATACCTTTCTCCCAAAACTATTTTCCTTTTTCTCTAATAAGGCGATTTTAATTTTACAATAAAAATGATTATTCATTACATTAATTACACTAATTTAATAATTAATAATGCAATAATTCATTTACACATATCATGAAATTTTCATATTAAAATATATTGATATTTATTTCAACTATCTGTACTTGGCTTTATTTAAAGATTTCATAACTTCGATTATTACTTTAAACTTAATTAAAAATGCAATCGATAAATTTTTGTCCTAACTACACATATTTTATATTTTTACTTGTAATCTCTTGACGATTTTACAAACTAATTCCTCCTCAAAGAATTTCTAAATATACCTTCTTTTCAGATAGTTCATCATAATATTCTCAAACATAAACTTTCAGGGATTTCGCAATCTGAAATCATAACTTTGAAAATCAATTGTTTAAAATTAATTTCCATTGCGAAACTATGCCAATATTTCCGATAAAATCTTGCGCGTGATTTACAGAACCGAACAACATGGGAGAATAACGAGCGTGAATAATTTTCCTGTAGCGGTTTTAAAGTTTACCAAGCTGTAATGCCTTTATTTTAGGATACGACGAGCAAGAGGGTTATTATAAATTTTATAGAAAAAGTGTGAAATTAAGGGCGAAAAATTTATTAAAAAGTGATTCAACTACAGAATCAAATTTCGTTACTAGATAAAATCTTAATAATATTTTGAAAACTCGGTTGCATCGATGACCGTGGAGGGAGATGAAAGATATGCACAAAATAACAGTAAAGCAGATTTATGGGAAATAAAAATGCGCTAGAAAATATTTATTACAGAATATAAAAAATATTGATTGGGAAAAAACTTAACTAAAATATAAAACTCTCTTTGCAATGCTCGTTCCATCTGCGTTTTTATTTCACATTCTTTTACAAGAGCTGTGATTTTTTTATAACATTGTAAAAAAACTCTCTGATTTGCGATACAATGCTTTTTATTTTGCAGTGAGCTCATTTATTATTGTGTATTTAAGAATCATGTGAAAGAGAAATCGTGCACCAATTATAATTTTAAAAACGATGCAATGGTACTTTAATTAAAAAATATACCACGTGTATTTTCATTGTACGGAGGAACGACCGACAAAAAATTGCTGAAAAGAGTGAAACAATGCAATGGAGCAAAATTCAACAACTATTTTCCTAATTATTATTAACTTTGTCATATTAAAAAGGAAGCTATAAAAATTTAATGAT
Source organism: Euceroptres primus (assembly GCA_037177015.1). Lineage (NCBI taxonomy): Eukaryota > Metazoa > Arthropoda > Insecta > Hymenoptera > Figitidae > Euceroptres > Euceroptres primus. The sequence goes on from JBAGKK010332329.1 coordinate 8,722, forward strand.
CGCTAATTGAGATCGAATTTCTGATGTGAATATTAATTAATGTAGAAATTGGTCATAGGTAGGATGAGAAATATGCTGAATTGGATACTTCTAATTGATCATTAAATACAGCAGCAACTAGGTTTATATTATTCTTGTCCTGCATTTTTATTTTATTAATTGTAAATATTAATCGTATATCAAGTGAATTTTTTCTACTTATTTCCAAACTATTTTATTTTTATATTTTGGTTTCTCATTAGGTTGAAAAGAGTTTTTTCCTTCACCAGTTTCATGCAAATTAAATAAGGGTCGATGCCCATTGACTTTAGTCACTTGGTTTTTTTTTCTCCAGAATTTATTTCCTTCTTCTCTTTTCTTGATTTATTTTATCGGGCGTTGGAAAATTCCACCGTTGCTTTACAATAAACTACAGGAAAACCGCCTCGAGTCCCAGTTGCTCCCTGAAGGTTGAAAGGGACTGGATAGATTTACCCAACCGTTCTCACTTCGTGTATGACTTACTTTTGAATAAATAGGATATGCAACCTTCAGAAACAGGGCGTTAACGTTCTCGAAAAAAATATTCCTTCTTAAACAATGAGGGAAAAAATCTATTAACCGAGTTGCATATTTTTCAATTACATTTTCTTCACTAATTCAATTATAATTTCTAATCATTGTATTCAATTCTAAAAATTAACTTTTCATTTGAAAGAAGCTCATGTTGTTTTAAAGAGATCATATTACAGTAGATCGTCATTATAGTCATATTGCTACTAATGGCATGACTTCAACTATCCTTTAGTTCCGCCAAAGCAATTTTAATTTAACCTCGAGTACATTTTTATTATTTTTAATCCAATCTTATATACCCGATTTTCCTTCAACTCCGTAAAAGTAATTTCAATTTGAGTCACCTCGTGTTAAGTATTTTTATTATTTTTAATCAAACCTTATATCCACGGTTTTCCACCTTTTGCAGGTTTATCCGCAAGATTAAAAAACATATTAACGTAATTAGAAGAAATCCTTTCACGTGTGATATCTGGTAAAAGAATTTCCTCGTCGTCGTGTTCAATGCCTATTCCGATGTCTGGCTCACTTTTCAAGTAGAAGAAATAGGGCAATCCTTCATCGGTATATACAAGCTCTGTTTTCAAAATGTCCCTGTCGAGAATCTCGCTTTTTGCCTAATTCAATTAAAAATCAACGTAATTGCCAGTATTTAAATAAATTAGGGCTATTGATGGAAAACAGACCCATAACTCTATGTAATAACATAGGGTTATGGGCCCTTCTTCCACACAGAAAAAACGAAGGATACATTTTACCTCGATTCCAGGGTAAAAATTACCTGCAAAAAAAAATAAAATAAAATAAATAAATAAATAAATTTTACCCAAACATAGGTTAAACTTTCTTTTAGTTTTCAATGATAACACACTTATTTTGAAAGACGTGAAGTTATCTGAATGAAAACGTATGCCTCTAAAAAATTATCTGCAACAAATTTTATCCTTAGTTTTTTCTGTGCATCAATTGCCTCAATTATAAATGTTTATTTATTTTTCATACCCTATCTGCTGTTTCGATCCAGTGTTGATAATAGGATCTGTAGATCGTTGCTTTGTGACGAACATCCAAAATCAGCTTCATCATTTCTTCTTCATTTTGTGGAATCGGAATTATCTGCAGATTAATTGTAAATTTATTAATTTTTGTTTTTTAAATGCCCAATTACAATGTTTTGATTCTTAAGTTTTGGGAATTTCTAATATTTAAATATAAATTTTTATAATTTGTAATGCATAATTTTTTCAACATTTGGATTTTTCTGTAACAACAAAAATTACTTTAACTTAACCTTTGGCCATTTTTGCCAATTAGAGCTTCATTTACTTTTTTATTTGTTCAATTATTTTTGAAACATTGCGTTGGTTCTAAATAACAAAGGAGCTTTAATTTTTCTTCTCTGATATTGAAGGGATGTTTGTCTTTTTAATTTGTGCAAAAGTCGTTTCATTCCATTGAAAGTTTTGAAGTTTTAATTTTGAATATTTACATTTAGGACGTAAAGATGAATGTTGTCTACCATTTGGTCTTTTTTATAATTAGCTGACAATGAAAATTAAAATTTGGTTTTTTTATAATTAGCTGACAATGCAAATTAAAATGTGGCTTGTGCTCTTATGCCGTTCTACTCCTCAATTATAGAATATAGGAATAAAAGCACAATAAAACTTCGTTGTTGAAGATAAAAAATAAAAAAATAATAAACTGAGATAAAAAATGACTTGAAATGAAATTTTCATCTGCTTAAAAGTTGATAAAAATTCGATAAAGTAGAGAACGGAAAATTCGGAAAAAAGGGAAGTTGTAACGTAGCGAAAATAAGCTGTTTAAGTCTCTATGAGAGGCGACGAAGCATTAGACACTGGAAATTTAATAGCACATTGAGGGGACCGCTCGAATGACTCGGCAATTCTTTGGCGTGGAAGAAGGACAGATAACCTCGATTGAGACTGCTTGTACAAACTCAGTGGTTCGCGAGAAACAAAAGGATTATTGCGAGATAGACGGAGAAGAAGAAAAAGAAGAGAAAAAGAAGTAGCAAAAGAAGAGAAAGACACGATCGTTAAAAGTACTTTGACTTTTTCCAGCTCTTCCTTCTCTCGTTCCTCCTTTTTGTCTGACTCTGTGGATTTCCAAGGCACACCGATCGGCCAGGCATATTCTGGTTCTTTGTTCTCATCCCCCTCCCTCCCTTTACTATCTGTCTTGCCCTCTTTTTCAATTTCATCTGACGCTTTTCCTTCCCCTGTGTCAATCTTCTCTTCACTATCGTCAACCGCATTATTTGCATCTGATGTCGGTTCTGAGTCTGGAGTTAATTCTTCAGACTGAGGGGTGTCTTCTGGAGTCTCGTTTTCAATTTCACCCTTTTCTTTTTCAGGCTCAGGATTCTGTTTTTCTAATTTTTCTTCTTCCTCCGGTACGTCCTCAAGTTGACTTTCTGTAAATTTTTAATGTTTATTTGCAAATATCAACAGGGGATAAACAAGGGCTTATTTTATGATTTAAGACGAGATATTTTGTGTAAAATGTTTTGTGAATTCAATAACAATACATTTGTGTGTCACTGTGGAAATGAGGAAAATTTGAAGGCCTAGGAATTTCCATCAGTTAATGTCATTTTTTTAACATCTGAATATTTCAGTAGATTTATTTTGTGATGAATCTCTTTTAGGTATATTTTTCATATTTTAAGAAAATCTGTTATAGAAATTTTAGAGATGTTATTTTGTCGATCGGGAGAAATAATTAGAGAAGGAGATGTAAGTTTTGCAGATTACTGGACCAGTAATCTGCAAAACTTACATCTCCTTCTCTAAAAATCTGTTATAGTTAAAGACGGATATTTGAGTCCATAAATATATCAGGGATCCGAACGAAACTTTCGTTCTATTTCGTTACAGGCAGTTAATCAAAATAATTTTTGTTCAATCATTAATATAACATCAGGTATCATCTAATTTTGCCCCAATCTCGAGAAAGTAAACCACAGTTAGGTAAAAAATAGTTGAAAAAGTTAAGTAAAAAATAATTTTTGTCTATGAGTAACCAAATGGAATGTAAGTTTCGTTCGGATTCCTGAAATATATTCAGAACTATGTCATCGTTTAGCTGAATATTTGTGTTAAACATGAATTTTAATGAGTATTCTATAATTAATTAAATGCAGAATGACAAAAAAAATTGATTAAAGTATCTTCTGAGTACTACACAGGAAAAGATAATTTTTAAAATAAGTAATTGATCCAATTTCTAATCAGATATTCAGTAGTATAAATGGGTTTTTGTCAAACAATTCCCCTAAGGGAGCTTCTACAGACCAGAAATGATTCCGAAATAACTTTGGAGCCGAAAAGAACGGATAAAATACAAATAAATATAAAATTAATTATAAATCAGTAGTATAAACTGTTTAGTCAGACAACAAATCAAGTAATAATTAAAATATTGAAGCAGAAAAACTTAAATATCTAATCAGTAGAATATCCGAATTTCGATAAGACAAGTAGTAGTATAGGCAATAGTTACCACCACCACAATCGATAAGACAAATAGTAGTATAGGCAAATGTAGTTTGCCTATACTAGTATTATACTGACTAGTAGTCAGACACATGAAAAGATAATATATAAAATAAGCAATTTAGGTCAGGCACAGGAAAAAATAAGTAGTTTAGCCAATTCTTTGGTCAGATATTCAGTAGCATAACTAAGTTTTTAGCAGACAATTCCTCTGAAGGGAAATTTCATCTAAATTCCCTTAAAAATGTTTCTGCTATAACTTAGAGGTTGAAAAAATATGTAAAATATAAATAAATATAAAATTAAGTAAAAATCAGTAGTATAAACCGTTTTTAGTCAGACTAAAAGTCAAAAATAGTAACAAGACAGAAAAATGTATAAAATATAAACAAATATATAATTAATTAAAAGTCAGTAGTGTAAAACGTTTTAGTCAGGCAATAAGGCAAGTGATAATTTAACAAAGTCCGATATAAAACCAGAAATTACTCCTATGCAATATTGGAACAAAAATACAAATAAATATAAAATTATTTAAAAATCAGTAGTATAGACCGCTTTTAGTCCGGTAAAATGAAAATTTAGTATCTAATAGTATCTAATAGTATCTAATAATTTAGTAATAATCTCTTCATTTCATTTTTTCCTGCCTCTTTTGCTTGCTTGTTTTTCAAATTTTATATTTTAATTATGTGTTTTCTCGAAACAATAAACATTAACTCAATATGCAACTATTTTTATTTAATTATTAGTTGAGGAAACTTTAAGCTTTTATGACAGCCTACAATTCCCTAAAATATTCATAAAAAGAAAGTTTAGTGTTATAGACGTATTTCTATCCTTTAATCCCTCCGACTCTCGTTTTAAGTCCGACGTGGCGTTGAGTGCAGGCCGCCAGACTCCGTGTTAATTCCATATTAAAAACAATTATGCAAACTAAGAACGACGCGAAAGGTTACGTTCATCTGACACGAAAGTCATTTCTCATAAAGTCCAGCGTAAATTAAATTATTCACTGATTGCTGAGATTACTCACAACGACCTTTATGCCAGAGTTTCTAATATGTAATAAAAAAAAACCGTACCCCAAATACAAGAAAAACATTACATTCTTTATTTAATACAAATTTTCGAAACAAAGATTCAATCCGCCTCGACTATATATTACCTATCACGCCTGAAAATTTCAGACAAAAAAGTAGCAGTTTTGAGAAAATATCGTGCCTTAATTTTTCAAAAAATCGAAATAGCTTTACCACTTTTTAATCTTTCTTTGCTTTTGTCATCGGTTTCGAAAGAGTGAAAAAAACTAGACAAACTAGAACAAGAAAAACCTCAAAATCTCAACAATTGAAAAAATGGGAAGGTTTTGAAGAAAAAATAAAAATAATTTTGTTCTCCCGAAAAACAAAAAAATACCAAATGAAAAATTTGTTTTGTGTAGATTATATTAATATCGAGTTGTGTTATATTGGAAGACATGTCGATTCATGTCCATGTCCACTCCTAAAATTTCAAGAAAAAAAGGTGCGAATTATTAGGAATTTTTTTTTCTTTTTTTTCAAAAAATCGAAACAACTTTACCGTTTTTTATTATTTCTTAATTTCTTTCATGGATTTTGAAAAAATGCATAAAATTTGACAAACTGAAATGCGAAAAACCTTAATATTGCAAAAATTGCAAAAATTGTATGGTTTTGAAAAAAATGAAATATAATATTTTTGTCCCGAAAAACAAAAAAATACCAGATGGGGAATTCATGGTAACAAAAAGCTTATTTTACCCTTAAAATTTTTAAATATTTTTAAAAGTGTAAAAAAGTTATGTTAATTTAAAATGTAAAAAATTTAATTTTAAATTAAAAAATGTAAAAATGCTATGTTAATTTGAAAAATACGTGTCTCCTTATTTTTCACGTACAAAAATATATTTCAATGGCAAGCCAATCCTAAACATGTCATCCCGGAAAAAAAAGGCCGAGGACAAATTGATTTTCAGAAGACAGTTGTTATCCAAATTGAAAGTTTGTTCGCACTAAAGAACAATTTATGGACAAGAATAGTTTTTTAGTTGAATTAATGAATGTTCATAAATAATTTCTTATTTTATAAGCCAATTTTATAAATAATTATCCATATCAGGTAATTATGGTGGAATAAATAAAGTTTTTCTATGAAATCGATCATATATTACCAGGAAATGAAACCTAAGTATAATATTTGGTCATCCAATGAAAATGGATAATTGTTTAAACAATCTTACTTTCTTAATGCACTATTTGGTTATTTTTGGACATACAAACTTGGTTATTTCGGCGCAATCAAGTGTAAATAATTAAATTCTAATTTTTAAGTATATTTCGATGACAATAAATAATTTTTACTGTAAACAACAATTGTTTAAATAAATTTTTATCATGTTATGTATTTATAAATAAAATCCCACTTTCTCACGGACTTAACAGCCAGTTATTTAGCAATGACTTCTTGCTAGGAATTTCTTACATTTGATAATTGTTTAAACAAACTTAATTAACAAATGCATTATTTGGCTACTTTTCAGCATTTAAACTTTGTCCTTTTATTAATAATTTAATTATCGTAGCCAGAAAGACTATTGCTTCCAGAAGCTAGAGCAATGTTTCTAGAAACTACCTAGTGCTGTGTCTGTCCAGAAACTACCTAGTGTCTGCCCAGTAGTACTAACTCCGATCATTTTATCACAGAAGATTATTTTCAAATAAATCGAACTATTTCGTAAATCAAAAAAGAAATTCGAGTAGTAATTAACTTTCCTTAACAAATAATCCATTGTTTTCAGCTGATAGCAAGGAATTATTGCTAAATTATTTTAAGTATATTTCACGAGAGAATCCCAATTCTTAGTTTACAAATACATTAACCGAGAAGAATTTGTTTACTACATTGTTAATGACAATAAAAGTAGTGGATCTTTATCGAAGTATCTAAAAAAAGTTTGAGAATGTGTTATTAACAGTTGATTACGCTAAAAGTACAAAGTTTAAATGCAGAAAAATAGCCAAATAATGCAATAATTAAGTTCGTTTAATGCGTTAATTAGGTTTGTTTAATGCGTTAATTAAGTTTGTTTAAGCAATTATCAAATGTTAGCAATATAGCAAGAAGTGATTGCTAAATTACTGGCTTATGTTAAGTTCGTGAAGAAAGTGGAATTTTATTTATAAATACATAACATGATAAAATTTGTTTAAACAATTGTTGTTTACAATAAAAGTTATTTATAGTCATCGGTATGTCCTCAAAAATTTAAAAGTTAGTTGATTGTATCGAAAGAACGAAGTTTGTACGTCCAAAAATAGGCAAATAACGCATTTTTTAATTAATATTATTTAAACAATTATCCATTTTTTTGGATGACCAAATATGATACTAAGGTTTCATTTCCAGGTAATATATGATCGCTTTCGTAGAAAAAAATTTATTTATTTCATCATAAATACTAGATGTGGATCATTGTTTATAAAACTTGCTTATAAAAGAAGAAATTATTTATGAACATTTATTAATTCAACTAAAAAAACTCTTTTTGTAAATAAAATGTTACAATTTAGTGCAAATCAAGTGACAAATCCCTGCCAATCCTCACGAAACCATTTTCATTCACTTATTTGTTTATAACAAATTTAATAAATTTTTAAACATTTGTATTGCTATTGGACATCTTTTTTTGGATAGTTGCTTCATGTTTTCTAGATATTCTTGAATGAATCCAAGTCTTTAGTAAAAACCGGTACACTTCAAAAGTCAAAAATTTTTTTTCCTTTTTGTTATTATTAAATGTTATTATTTGTTATTATTAAACCCCCAGTGCGCTTAAAGCGCACTGGGGGTTTCCTAGTACCCCAAGCATTTTTTTAAGAAGTATACCACGCTTTTCTAGAAAAAATGACACCTGTAGCGCCAATATTGAAAATTAAAAAAGTTATGATTTTTTATATAAAATCGTGATTTTTCTCATTATTCCAACTTCATGATTTTTTCAAAAGCTAGAAACCTAATTTTTGGCTAATGTAAGAATTATTTTTTATAAAGCTACTCCAAAAGAGTATTCCGGAATTTTTCCAAGTCGAAATTTCAAACCGCTCTTACTGCTGGAAGCATATTTTAAGAGGGTGCTCCAAAGACCCCATATGCACTTTATGATATTCTGAGATACGTATATGCGCTTTAAGGGTTAAAAAAAATTTTTAATTTCAAAAATCCGCCATGACAGTTCGATGCGAAATTTTATTAGGTTTCATTTTTAAAAAACGTTTAATTCGGATAACAATTATCTTCTGAAAATCAATTTGTCCACGAACGTTTTTTTGCCCCACTGTGGCGCCGTCCTGCATAATTGAAATATTTTTATCATTAAAATAGACAAAGCTTCCTTCTCTCTAAACCTAAATTAGTAAAAAGCGAGTGACTAATTTTCTTTAATGAAAATTTCTACTAATTATTAGTTTATTTATTATTATTTATTTTTTATTATTTATTTCTTTTAGTCGTTTTCGACTTTTTGCTAAATTTTTATTAAAAAATGACTAAAAATTAGTACAGTTTTTTTACTAAAGTATATTAGTGGCTCACTTTCCACTAATTCAGATTTCGAGAGTTCAGAATTTAAAAAAAAAAGGTAAAACATCCTTATTTCCTCTGGATAAAAAACGATTTCACTGTTGATTGGTTTCGTACTTTATGACCAATTTTTCCGTGTAATTATAAAAACACAAATGGTCCAATGTTCGATATTTTTCCGGGAAGAATTCTACCACGAAACGATTGTAACTCACAACGGAAGTGTGATGCAAAACTATCAAAAAAGAATGGTCCATAATCCGTTTTATTTTCCAGAAGTTAAATGGGTTTATTATACAGTGAATTTGGAAACTGAGCGGCGATATTGAAAGGAATTAAAGTGTGCGGTTCGATTTATCTCTAGCCCAAACGAAACGTCTTTCTCGATGTATGTGCAAATATATTTACGTCCTCATAGATTGCAACCAGTGTCCAAATGCACCATATACTACCCAGTGATGCTTAGCTCGTTTGGCTCTCTATATCGAACGGTGATTAATCGATTTAGGGGGGATTGAGGTAGCAAATGGAAGATTCCGCGAACCACCGTAAATCCTAGGACATTGCAATCTGCTGCATATCGCTAGTGCTGCTAGCAGCTTTTCTCATTAGAGGCGTGAAAGATTCATTTCATTATCATCCAATCTCCTGACGTCTTTCGAATTGTGGCTTTCATTCTTCATCTTTTTTAAATTTCATTCTCCCCAGACTAGCTGATTTCAATTTAAGTTTTACGAGACCGCCTTATGGATATTAATCAATTTTTTCTATTCTTAGAAGCTATTAGACTCATCTGAATATATCGATTGGTCCGTTGTCTAAGTTTAAAAGAAGCTGTTAAAATGTTTTATCAATTTCTAAACTATCTAAACAAATGTGACAATAAATTTTAATTAATGACCGAATTCATTTCAGATTATATTTGAGAAATATTGACTTTTAGATGTATTTGATTTGAAAAATCTATTTATAATTTATAATCTTTTTGGAAAACTATTGCTAGTTTGTTTTCTTAATCTACATAATACACATACGCACAGTGGGGCAAAATTACGAAAAAATGTTCAAAATACGATTCCGGCTACAATTTTTAACCAATTTAAATTTTTTTTGCAAATTAAAGCTAACTAAATTCTTAAGTGATTCCTCGAGGCAGATTTGAAAAAAATTATTGTTTACTTTACTTATACACAAAGTTGGCAAAAATCGTAAAATTTAAGATATTCTTACTATAATAACACGCAATTAATTCAAAATGATTGATAATAGTGTCCAATCAATAAATAAATATTCGTGAGACATAACCTAATAGTTTATTATAAATTAATAAATTTTTATTAACAATTGTATTGTTATAAACAATGGTAGGTGACTTTTGAGTGGTTTTGGATATTTATTAAGCGATTTTTGTTTTTAATTCAATTCAAAGTAACATAAACACATATAAAGACAAAACGGAATATATTTATTATTGTTATAAACAAATTTTATAAACAAATGCACAGTTTGAGCAATTTTTGAGTATTTGAGGTACTTTTTTTTATAAAAAGTGCTTTGTTTGACTTGAAAGTGATGTTGCAATAAATTATGTTGCAATTTAATGACAATTTTGTGATTGTTATAAACAAATTTTATAAAAAAATGCACAGTTCGAGAAATTTTTAAGAGTTTCAGTTACTTTTTTTTAACGTACTTTGTTAGTCTTTCTAATGAAACTTTTGTAAACTATATTATCATTTCATGACAAATGTCATTGTTATAAAGAAATTTTATAAACAAATGCGCAGTTTGAACAATTTTTGAGTATTTGAGGTACTTTTTTTTAAATGTGCTTTGTTTGACGTGGAAGTGATGTTTTAATAAACTATGGTGTCATTTCCGGACAATTTTGTGATTGTTATAAACAAATTTCATAGAAAATGCACAGTTTCAGCGATTTTTAAGAGTTCCAGTTATTATTATTTATCGGCATTTGGAACTCGAAAGTTCATTGCCTCATCTACCCGAGACCGCCACGCGTTTCTAT
>JBAGKK010332438.1:0-40304 GCA_037177015.1 Euceroptres primus
ACTTTCAATGTAGCATAAGTATAGTTTTAGATGCTTTCAATAAAATATTTTACGATTTAAAAAAATAATTTAATTGTGGTATTTATTTATGGTATGGGAAAAATGCAAACCGGGTATGGGAAAAATACAACCAATTTTTCGGACAATTGGTATTTTTCCCTACCCAAGTATGAGAAAAATACTAACCTGGCATGGGAAAAGTCCCATACACGTTACGCAAGTATGGAAAAAATACTAATCCGGTATAGGAAAAGTCCCATACACGTTATGACTATTTTCCCATACCGATGTATGGAAAAATTTCAATACATGTATGGGTTCATTACTTCTAATACATGTATGGGAAATTTACCATAGTTTTTTCTTACAGCGTACTTCAGGAAAAAAATAGTTTGATTCCTAATGGTTTATTTAAAAACAGTTATTTGGATTTGTTTTGTTTTGGTACATGGTTTATATTTAAAATTTCTTCTAAACAGATGTAATAATTTTCGTAATTTCAAACTGGTGTACCATCTTAACTAGTTAAATTGGATCAAAATTGATTTGTACAAGACGAAAACATCGGAAGTTCTCTTGTGTTAGGAAGTGTAACACTTAAGTTGTAAATTAAGGTGTACACTTAAGGTGTATAATTTGTAACGCAAAAATTAAATTAAATTATTTAATTTACCTACAAAAAATCATTTCATTTAATCATTTTATTATTTAAACATTATTTTTTCTAAACCGCATGACTGACACTCTATTCCATTCAATTTTTATAAAACTGTCTTTCTACATAATTGTATTTATGATAAAAACATTGTATTTATTATTATTAATTGTATTTATGATAAATAACCCACATGTTTAGGTTATTCATTATTATTCATTTATATTAAAAAAAACACATCATCGATGAACATTATGTATACACACATATGAATTATATATATATATATATATATATATATATATGTTATTCATTTATTTATCCTATTGTTTTATGAAATAATTTTCATCGAAATACAAAAAAATGAATGAAAAGCATTAATTCCTTAAACTTCTTTTTTCTCTAAAAAATTTCCCTGCATTCATTCCTATTTAAGCATTTTCCGTACTTTTTATCTCTCCGATTAAAGACTGATTTATTGCGGCACGTAAAATAGTTTACGAAAAAGAAAAATTAGAAGATTATGCAACATCGTTAATTTTCCTTCATGGAAAAGAAGCTACATAACTTGACAAGAATTTCCTTAAATATGGAAATTTTTTAGCGAGTTCGTTTTCGGGAATTCTTTAATATTCAAGATAGAAAGGAGCAATAACTTTGTAAATGGTCTACACGTGTAGCAAAGTTTAGAGACATTTTTTATTTTATTACCTGAAATTTATGGATGAAACGAGAGAAGTTTTGTTAAAAAGTTGAAAAGTTTTTGATGGCAAATAAGAGAAGTTGAAGAGAGTGATAAGTTTTTTTCTCTCTCTTGAGGATTGTTAATATTTTTTTGCTCCCAAGGTCTATACTATAAAACAAAAGTTTAGAATCTTATGTAGAGAGTCAATTCACTTATGAGGGTTCTCAACTGGAGTCAGTCCACTTTGACCTTATCATAAGCTCGTTTTAACGATTTCGAGACGAGGGTCGATCGATTTGTTATATGAAAGAATCCTAAATGGATGTTCTGGTGCTATTTTTAAAGAGTATAGGCACTCGTTTTGTGATCGTTGATTAAATTATTTAATCTACTTTCTTCAGTTATCTAAAATGCATTGTAAAAAATATAAAAGAAAATGTAAGGAAAAGTAATTTCAAATGAAAATAAGCACAAATGATAAATCGCTCAAATAACAATAATAAGCATTCGTTAAAATTAATTCCGGACAATATAAAGTTTGACAATTTTCATGAGTTTTTGATAAATAAACTTTGATAAATAAAGTGGAATCATTCCAATAAATCTGACATTCAATTTGACCAATAATGAGGAAGCATAACATCCCATTTGGTCAGAAATGAGAAATGAGGAAATGCTGTTCTATAAATAACGATATCGACAACAATGCCCTGTGAATAAAGAAAGTTGTTGAGTTTTTTTATGAGGACTTATGTACAAGAGGGTGAAAGAAACTGATGGAGGGTTACGGGTTACAGTCTGGAGGGCTTCTTATATTTCTAGACACTTTATTAACTACACACACACACACTCACACACAAACATGCATAAATATAATGAAAGACACGAACAGTACTTAAGATGGAATCTAGTGTTGTATTACTTTACCAGGTTCACGTGAGAGATTTTTGATAAGAGGTCCAACACCAAAGAGGGCGATGGCAGCAACAAGAACTAACTACTGATTGCTGTGTTCAGTGTTCGGCTTTAATTTCACATCCGCTCCACCATTCTACTAAATTATGCCCAGGTCATGTAATTTACGACTCCTATCGTATATTGATCGAAACTGCGTATATTTCGGTTCCAATCGGAAGATGAGACCCGATTTGAATTCTAATTTCGAACAATTTATTGTAATTAATATTTGAAGTACAGTTACACTCAAAATTATTGAGATTCAATCATTTTTTATTAATATCTTCTGTAACATTAAACAAACGTTTTCTTAATTTAACAGGTGAAAATAAGGGCATCAAAGCCTATGTCGAATGAACCCAAATGGAAAAGTTTTCTAAATAAAAATAAAAAAGCAGTAATAAAAAAAACATGATGATAGTAATAAAAAGGGAAAAAAGATTAGTAATAAATCTCCTTGTTCGCTTATGAACATGAAATGCTTATTTATGAGCATCCGAGTGAAAGGAATAAATTAATTAAGAGACTCGTGATTGATATTTAGAGAACTTGGAGAAAAAACAATAATTAATCTGTAGAGGTGTCTGGATTAATGGATTCGCGTTCGCATGAGGGCTTTTCCTACGATGTACGTTAATGACGTGTTCACATTAACGTCATTTTACCCAGCATTTACACAGCAAGCTCGATTAATTTATTATGAAGCTCACAAAACTCACAGTGCAGGCAAATGGAATATTAATTATTCCCTCGCGATAACTAAGACACTATGTGTATTTCGAGCAATTTACTAATAAAGTGTGAAGAACTAAATTCTAAATTATTTAAAAAAGTTCAAAAGTATTTTAAATAATATAAAACAATAGATGTCTTTTGTTATAATGAGTTATAGTATTTTTGTTATTATTATTATTACTGCTTCTAAATTTTATCAAGAGAAAATTTAAATACAGAAATCCAACTCGAATTAGGTATTAAATATTAAATACTTTTGAAATTTTCTATCTACCTTTGATAAAATTTATTGGTTTTCAACTGAGTATAAAGCAAATGGATCAAACAAAAATAATCCTGCGAGTATTAAAAGAGATTAAATTTAAAATAATAAATTTAAGAAGAGGCTGAAATATTTGAGATACATACAATTTTTTAATTATTAGCGTCCTTCATCACTGGTGGAGTTTACAGTTGACCCTAGCAATAAAAACAATGGGACTTGTGCTTTGGAGCCGTTATTTGTTTAAATTTCCAAACTTTTTTTTAGGTACAAGTATATTTTTTAGTAATTTTCAATTTCAAAATTATAAAAATGATTGCTCCAAACAACCAAGTAGAAAAAAATCTATGGTATCTCATCAGGAATCCCCTGCATGTAATTTCTATGGAATTTACCGAGAATGCTTTCCATGGAATTTCATTTGAATTTCGAAGATTTAAAATTCCAGTGTTTTTTGGATTAAACATTTTTTTGCTTAACCTTTTAAATAATTTGACTTTGAACTATGTATAGTGAATAAGTTTTTGATAGATCTAGTTGGATATAGTTTCACATAGTTTAGATATAAAGTTAAGAAATGCGTAAAGACTTATTTCTTATATTAGTATAGAGACGTTCCACCTTTCCTGAATATTAGTTAACAAACTTTTGTCTGAGTGTCGAAATTGCAGCTTACAAACTGTTGATATTTTATTACAGTATTGTGCTAAAAATTTTTAAAAATCTTTAAATATTTTTATAAGAAATGCAAGTTTAAATAAAAAAGTTTCCTTGGGTTCTTTCTAGAAAAATTCCAATATGAAAGATGAGACAACTGAACCCAGTTTCCTCCACATATGATATTTAGTGAAATTAAGTTTCAGATGCTGGTAAAGAACTTTATTGCCGAGTGTAAATCTGAATGCAGCTTCAGCAGAGTTGCAAAATATTGTAAATATTTCCTAGCTTATTTTTATGAACTCAACATAAGACACAGTGGCGACACATTTACATTCTATCCACAACTCGAAGAATCTTTTGAATAAATCATTTTTATGGGGCTTTTGGTTAGGATAATGTCAGTTTTTATAGGTAAAGTTCAAACAGAATAAGATAACAGGATTCCACTAAAAGTTATTCAAAACATTTATATCCTTTCTATAACAATTATTTATGTAATAAAACATTGATATGATCAAATAATAATAAGATTAATTAATATTACATTTAAGTCTTTGAATTTTCAATTTTAAAATTGAAACTATTTTTAAAAAGTATTTTTGAAATGTCTGAACTTCTGAATGCGAAAAGACCTCTGGTCTCAAAGGATAGAAGCTTTATAGGTGAAACGTCTAGACCCACATTGCCTTTACTTTACAAAGCGAAGTGTATGTCAATATTTACAGTAGATATATGCTGCAAAAGCGTCCCTTAGCTCTTGGAAAATTCACTATTTGTGTGCCATGTCTTTTCAGGAAATTCAATTTCGTCCAGTCCATTTTTCATAGTCTTAACTTATAAACTGCTAAAATTTATTGATCCAAGAATAAACGGTTCCAAAGTAATTTAAAAATAATTAATTAATTTAAAATTACTCTTTAATTATGATTTCAATATTTATTAGTCTACCTTGATGGAAAGTCTTCTCTTCGATAGAAGAAAAGAGATTGTTTGTAACACTAAAAGTACCACGTGACTTGCGACATCACGTATAGTTCCGGTTGAAGTGGCAGAAGATTTTTCGCCTCAGGCTCTCGTGAGCTGAAAAGGTCTCTGAGGAAAGCAAAGGACGTAAGAGTTACTTTAAAGTCAGACTGAAAAATTGCATTATAATGCCTGAAGATCTACGCCCTTCAGAGATTCTTAATCCTATACATTAAACATTAAATATCCAAAGTTATTTTCGTAACTCTCTTCTCTTTTTTCAGTTTTTTAAATTTTTTTCTTATTTTCTTATATTTTTCAAGGAAATATTTCCTTTCTTTAATTTAATTTAACAACTACATAACACCCTCAAAAAAACTTTTTTTACACATTTGTTTATTTATTCTTCTCCTACCTATCATAATGTACAATGTACATTTCTTTAAGTAGAAGGAAAGATTAAATCCAGAAAACTAATATTTCCTAATGGCTAAATATAATTCACCAATCGAAAAAATTTCAAACCCAATTGATTGAGGAAATTTGATGGAAAAGCAAAAGACCGATCGAGCAGAAAATTGCTTGCAGAAGTCAATTCTAGACCTTGACCCAAGTTTAAAGAAAATTGAAATTGTGTATCTTTCTTTGACACCTGGTACAAAACTTATTTGTTAGAAAAGATCTATGTATAAACATATTAAAATAATAAGCACTCCGTGTTGAAAAGTGATTGCCCTAAAATTTTAAATTGTAGGGCATCAGAAGATATAGAAAAAAAATATATCAATAGAAAAAAATATATGGGATAGTTTAAAGTCTTCTATCGATTTATTTTTTTAATAAAATAAATCTTATAAATCTTATCTTATATTCAATATTTCAAAATAATTTTTAGTTTTTATTCTAAATTTACTACATAAATTTATTTTCTAATTATTCATGAAATTTATATAAATAAATTTTTTTAATTTTCAGGAAAACAATAACATTGACAATTATCGAGGAGGATTCATACGAAAAAGATGCCCTCTTTTACGTCGAACTCGAAGCACCCCAGCTACAAGGAGGCAAGTTTTATATTTTTTACCTTGACTTATAAACTTCAAAAAATAATGCCAGGTTTTGAAGGTAAATTTGCTGCCTTTGAAGTGAAGGTATATTTTCTCAACTCGGTAAATTTGAAGAAAAGATTTTTCAAAGGAGATAAAGGTGAACTATAAAATATATTTTATCATCTAAAATTTTGTACCTTTTACACTGCACAATTAAATCGATTTAAAACAAAATAAATTTCCTGATTCGAATCTTGATAGCAATGTCGAAGAAGTTTTGTTCTTCCAGATCATAAAAACATATAACTTTCTCGATCCTTTAATTTCCGGATGAGAAAAAATATCGAACACTTGGATTTTCCGACTGAAGAGAAAATTGTTCTTTTCAATCAGAATTTCCGGGTTTAAATGGATAAAAAGAAAGTACAGAACAGACATTTCTGAAGATTGCAAGCTTATTAGGAACTTTAATTAAATTCAAAGGAAATTGAAAGAAGTCTTGTCAGTAAAAATATTATATTTCCAATTATGTTCATTAAATAAAGACTGAGAAATATTATTTGTAGGAAAAATGTTTGTTTAGAAGAAAATAATAAAGATTTTTTATGAAGCAAAGATCTCAAAAAAAATTATGCTGCAAATAAAAATATTATTTATTGTAATAAAACCTTTCTACTAAAAATATTATTATTAAAATATATTATTTATCAAAATGTATTTATTAAAATATAAGTAGCTTATTAAGATGTGTCGAGTCTTATAGAAGCTAAAAATGGCAATTAAAGTTTCAATGAAACTTGTGTCATTACCTCTCATTTCTGAACTGTTGTAATAAATTTTACCTCAATTGTGAGAACGAGTTCCAAAAGAGTGAGTACTCTTTTTTATACTTTAAAGAAATTAATTAAAAAATTATTATGCTATAAAAGTATAATTACCTACACATTTTTGAATGAAATAAAATTTTTTTCTTACTTACATTAGCTGGAATTATAAAAGGTTTTTTATGGTCCAATCCATTCTGAAAAAAATTGTCATATTCAAATATTATACACATAAATAAATAAATATTTCTCATGCATAAAAACAGAAAGAGCTTTGGCACTGTTATTAGAAGTTTTAATATAAAAATAAATTAAATTCCTGCCTCTTATCATTTTCATTAAAACTGACTTCTCTCTTCAAAAAATTCTCGCTCACTGCTTCATCAACTGGATCTGTTCGACTCGCGATTAACCGTAAGTTTTATTGACTTACTCGAAAAAAACGAAGAATTCAATGTAATTAATTTGATTTAATGTATTTTCATTGACGTTATTCATTTTATTATTGCTTTTAATGTTGGTCACTTAAAATGCTGGATTATTTAGAATTCGCGTATGCCAAATATAATTGTTCAAGCAACGTAGTTGAAATTATTAATTAGATGCTAATTTAATATATTTCACGCTAGAATCACAATTAGAATTAGAAATTTTAGTGTGGTCAATCACTGTGGAGCACCAAGTGTGTTTAACAAAATTAAGGGATACACCAAAAATATATTTTTGCACTGACAAATTTTAATGTTTTTCACATTAAATTAATGCTTATGTATAAAGTTTACAACGTCAAAAATGTGGGAAGTATTACTGCAAAAATGAAGTTTATCTCTCAAATAGCTCTAGATGCAAGGTAGAATCGTAAACTTCCTTTATAAAAAATTTTATGCAGCTGTGATATGAGTATATTATAATAAATACAGCACATCAAAATGGTATATTACAGACCTGTGCTCTACTTATTCATGGAAAAAATAGGTGTTTTAAATTTTAGGTTTTCTGATTTCAGAAAAACTACGTATATTACAATATTACATTATTTGCCTGAAATGAATTGAAATTAAATATCCATTCTTTATTTAATATAACAAATACTTATTCCCCCTTTCTCCTCTATTTATTTTTTATTATTTTCCTTAAAAATTCGTGGGTTTTCATTTTAGTTTAATTTTAATTTTGAATTATGAACATTATTAAAAAGTATCACCTCTTAAAATGTGACCACTGACCATGTACTGTTTGATGTCTCGTAAATCTGTAGGAGACTAAGTGCTGGAAATGTGGACGAATTTTCCGTGAAATTGGACATGGAATTCGTTCATGTGTGTTTGTGTTTATTCTCGAGCGAATTACATTCCGCTACTGTTAATTTATTGACGCGACGCTGTCCGTTAAATACCAGTTAGAAACCGCAAACTTCAGGAAAGGAACGAGTTTCTGGCGAAGCGTAAATAATTTTCGGATAAACTAATTATTCAGCTTCTCTAACGAGCGATCCCTAAAGTTTCACAATTTACTGATGCTTTCGAGTTTCGAGACAAAAACAAATATGCCCCTAACGAGCAAATAAAGCTTATGAAAAAATTATTACAATTTGAAACTTCCATGGTATACCTATTTATTCATGAGTACAATATAGAATAAAATACAGCTCTTAAAGTAAAAAAATCCCTATTTATAGAAATAAGTCTTCTAAAAAAATAATATTTTTTAATAAATTACTAGTTCCTATCATTGAAAGAAGTTCATATTTTCACTTACATTACTCTCTTTTGTTGCAATCGGTCATTTGCAATGTAATAAAGTGAATTTGTCAGTGTAGAGGTCTAGACAAAAGAGAAAACGATTATTGAATGTCATAACGAACGTTCCACCCCTCCATTTCAACTGTCAAATGTGTACCAGAAATGCACCGGCTGTTCTACAGTACCTTCAGATGAAAACTGAAATTGGAAAAGTTTATACAATCTCCTCCCCCATGTGTCCATGATGTTTTATTTAAAACAATATCACTCACAATCAGATAATTTACAAAATTCATTTCATAATTAAACATTCAATTTATTTTAATTTCATCAACTATAATTATGATTAATTCATATTGCAATTGCGTCTGAGTGAATTTCCCATAACAATTAATCGAATCCAACTAATTAATAATCACTGCACGAAAGAAATTTAAAATGAGGCAAGCTTAAATTCTGATTTAAAATCTATTTAATAAAATCTGGCATGCCATAAATATGCATAAATAAATCAAAAAAAGGTAAAGAAGTTTGGATGATAATAAGGAATGAATTAATTTAAAAACACTGATGTCAATTAAGGTTAGGTAATGAATTCATCATTATCAAAGAGGAAGGGTGACAGGACAATGTAAACCTGCTATCATGAATGAATTACGGTCAATGGCCCTTGAGTGTAAACAGTCTAGATTGGTGCTTTCAAGGTCACTCGTACGCCGCGCCAGTCACGCGTATGTGATTACGTGCGTGAATGAAAGATAAGGAATGTATTTACAATTCATTCTGTTTCTCATATTATGCAAAAGAAAGTGATAGTAGAAATTCTTGAATCACGATTTCTATCTCTAGGAAGGGATTCGGTCACGTGAGATTAAAGCAGAGATTCTTAAAATAATACTTAAATATGGAAAGGAGAGTAATAGTACCTTTCACACAAGTGTCGAACAGTATTTTATACCACGAGAGCCGAAAAATCATGTCAAAGTTGAGATTTTGAGGTTAGAGTGGTATAAAATCTATTTCTACATATAAAAATAGGTTCCCTTAATTTTGTAGTAGATTTTTAAAACGATATCTTCAGTTGGCGGACACATGTTGAAGTTGAAAAGTTCAAAAACTGATTTTTTTATTTTAAATACGATTCTGATTCAAAAATTCATTGACCACAAACATTTACAATTATTTGCATTTAAAAATCACTAAATATGTACTATTCAAAAACATATTTTTCTTCATTTTTGCTAGACTTCATACAACAAGAATTTTATTCTTAACATCGTATTTTCGTGCATTTTTTCTTTATTATTATCTCTAAAGTGTTTCCATTTTAGTTTTCATCTGGTCGTTGAAACTAAACTACTCTCTTAATATCCTTTTACTTCTACTCTTGGATATAGTATATCCTACCTTCAGTCTATTTTCCTCCTAAGAATTCAGGTTCGCCTTTTCCCGACAGACCATCTAAAAGTTCTTGGTTCGCGAAAGCAATCTCGTTTTTCCGGAAAGAGTGGACTTTCCTAAAATGACTTCTTTTCATATCTTGTCCCGCGTAACAAAGAGCAAGAGCGAATATGCTTGAAATCCAAGAAAGCATAATAAAATATCCCATTTCATGAACGTAAGAATAGAACCAAAAAAAAAAACTTAGATGAAATCCTATAATTCTATAAGAATAATAATTATTATTTTCTCCTAAGACAATTTTAGTCTGTAACTTTTTTCACCAAAGTAATTATAAGAAATAATAAGGAATTCAACTCGAAGGAATGAAAAAGTAGAAAAAAATATTTTTAAACATTTAAATATTTTTAAATTTGTAGAACTTGCAAAACAGCGTTTCATTTTTTTCTCCATACACTTTGTCGGTTTTTCTCCTTGCGAGGATTTCACAATTCGTAGGGACGGAAACGAGTTTTTTTTGCCAGTTGAAAGCTCCAGCTGCGTTTAAGTATAACGGGTGCTGGATGAAATGCACATTTTTAAAATGTGGGTCAGGAGAATTTATCGATAAAAAGGGCCAAGAATGATTCACTGCATTCCACTTAAAGATTTTCCAGAAACAAAAAGTTTACAAAAGAATCCAAACACTTTCTGAAATTATTCTCTTCATTTTCCGCGGAAGAAAAATATAAAATTACAAAAATAATAAATAATTAAATGTACATTAAACATAAATGAATATGTTTTGAGAAGAGTCGACAACAAATGTTTCAAGAGAAATGTCGGACCAAGCTCTGACATCCACTTGAAGGAGCCAAAGTCTACTTTGGCTCCTTCAAGTGGATGTCAGAGCTTGGTTTGCGATCAATTAGACTCTCAAAAAAAAGCTTTTAGGAAAAGTTTTTTTATTCAATATTCTTAATTGAATCAATCTATTTATCAATAATTTGTTTTCCTTTCTACAACCATAATCGTTACGTTTACTTTTTTATTTGAATTTCCTTATTGAAGTATTTTCTCGAACCTGTCCTTAAATTTATTTTCTGAAATACGAGCTCGGCTGGGTTTTTTTATTAGACGAAGAGATCCCTGAAATATTTTTTGTTCTACGGTTCTTCTCCGACAGTACGTCCAATCTGGCGTTTAACGAATGTGGTTGCGAGAAGGTCGAAATTGCTTTTCGAAAGTTCGACCCCAACGGGAAGGTTAGAAGGTAGAACGAAAAGGATTGCAGAGTTGATGAAGGAGGCAAGTGACCGCATAGATCACTCTTTGTGAAGGAGTAGCGAATTCGGAGGGACGTTAGATCCTGCTACAGAGGATATCGGAACGAAGCCCTCTCAACTTTGTCAATTAACGAGCACTTCTTGAGTAAAATTTGCTTTGAAAGCTACTCACCAAGAATTTGCTTCATTTCCTGATGATAGACGGAAATTTAGAGATTTAGAGGAGTAATCAATCAAGATTGCATCATTAGTTAAGAACTCAAAATTAATTTGTTATTTCTTGCATTAACATCCTTGAAGTCAATATCACTTTAAGCAATTATCCCTCGTCAGTGCAATTCGGTTAAGGTTGATGTGTACAGAATTATGAGTTGTTTTGAAGGGTGAGTTCCAGTACAGCCTTTGGCGATGTCAACATTGCTCCAAAGCCTAGGAATTTCCTTTACGGTGAAATGCTCTAACGCCATCCAGATTATGTGCTTAAAGATTTTCTGGCCGAACACTCAAGAACCTTAAAATTAATGAATCTTTATCATGGTTTACAAAATCGAGGAAAATAGACCCACTTGTTAATGTCCCGAAAAAGATATGTACAACAAAAGAAGTACTCTGAATTAGGAAACATTTTTTTCGAGAAATCCTATAATCCAAAATTCGCAACAGAAAATTATTATATCAGGAGGATAAAAAAATCAAAATTCCTTTTAAGACTTCATTTTATCCTCTGCATTATGGTCTCTAGAGTCTAAACCGACCATTAGTTATTTTCGTGACAGGATTTGTGCACAGCGTGAACTCAACACATAACGTAACAGAAGAAAGATAGATTGGGCAAGGGTTATAGTAACGTAGCAGGAATCTCTTCCTGGCCCATATCAGTAAACACCTGCTGCTTTGTGAATGTTTCATATTACTCTAGAATCTAGAATCAAATATCTAGAATTTTGAACTTTGAATTAAGGAGTTATATCCCTTTGAGTGGGATATAAGGCTTTTTTGGGAATTTTTTTTGGAAATACTTATAAAGCAATAAAAATGAGGTTTAGAGGGTTTATTATACATATCTTTGGGTACTCAAATCAATTTTTTATTTTCCAAAAAAAATACAAAATGGCGACCCTGTGACCGGTGGAAAGAGGACGCCATTTTTTTGAGGCCCTCCGCGAGCGGAAACGTTAGAGACGCACATCTGTACCTAGGGCAAACAAAAAAATTGTTTCATTACCTACATTAGTTTTGCGAGAGAAGCATACACGATTATTACAAAATATTGATTTTTCGCAAAATGGCGTCAATATAAAAAAAAAGTTTTTTTTTATGTTGATTAAGGGATATAACCCCTTAATCTAGAATCTAGAGTCCAGATTTAGAATTTAGATTATCAAAAATTAACCCCAGATGGAAGATTAGATATAGATTAAATTGTTGCCTCAGCTTAATACGTTTACTGAGAACCCACTATGATCCTTTGTCCTTTATGGACAATTGGATCAATGTCTATATCAATGTATATTCAAAGAGGAAACGCATAATCGAATCTATCACCCACCTAACAGTAAAATATATCTCTGCTGAAATTGCAAATTAGATCATACGATAAACAGAGAACTTCAGTTTAAAAGCAATAGAGTTTGTCTTTCAAAATTCGTGACAATTAACAATGGATTTTTTCGATTTCAGAAATCAAGACAATGATCGATTGCTTAAACGAACTAAGATCTTTCTTATTTAAACGAACTTAAACTTAAACGAACTAAATCTTTCTTATTTAAATCTTCTCGAAATCTAACCGCTAAATTATTTATAAAGAAAAAAGTCTTAAAGAAATGTAATCATGTAATAGATTTATTTTTTGGCAACCTTTTCAGCTGCTCTCTATTCCCCAATTCCCTTTTCTACTACAACGGAGACAAAAAGAAACGGACACGTTTTTCAAAAAAAAAAAAAAAAAAAGGAACGTGATTGGTGCAAGCCCGAATCATTGACGTAAACTGATCGACTACGTGGAAGATTAATTATCGATCGAACAGCCACCGTACCAAATCTGCCTTTACACACCTAGGCACGTGACTGCAGTTGCATTATTTATTTCTATAGAAAGGTGTAGAAATAGATATTCACAAATACATGCATACATGCATAATGTATCTGACTATGAATCAAAACGCAAAAAAAAGTTGAGAAAAAAATTGTCATTTGAAGAATTGGATCCCAGAGGATTTTCTACCATTTGTAACAACCCTCGTTTGAAAAAATCTAGACTAACGACTTCACACTAACTTTGTATTTCACCCGATATCCCACAAGAGATTACAAATTGAAGGAATATGGATATTTTTCAAGAAGCTTTAAAGCTTTCTGTAGTATTGATAGATTTTGGCGGACATGATAGATATTAAAAGATTTTCTTACTTTTTTAACTACTTCTTTAATAACACGCTGCTTTCATCCAGTGGATTGTTTTTTTGAGAAGAATTATATGTGAATGCTAATCTAGAAAATACAAGCAATATTACACAATCCGTTAAAATGTTCTACAATCAACTGTTTTTTGAAAGTAAATATCGTTAAATATCAAGCTCATCAAAAGTGGCCGACCGCTGGTCGGCTACCCTATAGATTTTCTTTCTATTAAATAAGCTTAATTTAATTTTGATCATTTATTATTATGCTTGATAAAGTAGACTGAAAAGTCATGTAATTTAAAGAGATAAACCGAATGAGAAAAATAAAAATAGAAGTAGATTTATTTGTTTCAAAGAAAGATTCTTTTATTATCTATAAAGACCTATAGACCAAGATTCTAAACTCTATAGTAAAGGGAATATAAGCTTGATAATAGTAATAATTTAAGTCATAAAGCAGAATCAGTTGTTCATGCAGTTTCCTTTTTCAATATGACTTTGCCAATAAAATATAGTGATAACATTTTTCTTTGGTAATAAACCGATTATGAAACCTCAAGTGATCATAAAGTAACGACAAAAAATTAACTATAAAAGTCTGTATAACCATAAGTACAACCATAAAATTGTATAGACTTTAAAATGAAGTAGAACTATTGTTATTTTTCAGAGGGAAAATGGTTGATTAAAAAAAAATCACCCCCAAAATTTCGAATCATTAATATTTCCGAAACTCACGCTTTAATTATTTTTCTTGTAAAAAATACTTCTTTTTCTAAAAGAAACATTGTTAATCTTACAATGTAAATTTTTTCGGTACAAAAAATCATTTCAAACTTTTTTTCACGTGAGTTTTATTCGCTGATTCAATCTAACTTTTAAAAAATTTATGCACTTGAAATAAAATGCACTTTTCCGGAAATGGAGGGGTAATTCAATATAAAAAAGTTCTTTCTAAAAGCGAGTATATTGCAGAATGATACAGATGCCACATTGAACACGACATTTTAGAAACCAGAAAACTAATAAAATAATAATAAAAGTCGACTATACTCTTTAATCGTTAAAATCTCCTGACACGTTTCGACGAAATGGAGTTTGAGATTGTGGAGAAAAAGGTAGGAGAGTTGTCGACTTCCCCGATCATTAACCGTAAAATAGGATCTCCTTATACTAGAAGCCATTTCCTGATAATAGAAGGCGAAAGGGATTAGCTCAAGTAAAATATTTACACCAGAAAGGTGACATTTTCCTCTTTTTAAATTGCTACCTGTGATAAAAATAAGGTTTACAAAACAGAGATTCATTTACAAAGTTCTTTCTATTGAACAATTAACCTTTAAAAGAAAACATAGTTTTTAATTTTTTAAATATTAAGAATTTACACTTTTGAATAAACTAGTTTATGCATAAAAAAATAATTTTTACAAATAAAGGTTTAAATCTAAAACGCAAATTGCCTAATAATTTTTTTAAATAATTTTTTTATAAATAAATATAATAATAAATTTGTAACTAATTTGAAAATAAATTAATAGAATTTTAATACTAATAAATTTCAAATACCTAATTACACTAATTAAACTGATTGTCTACATTACACAAAACAACCCTCACTCAGCATCTTCGCGGTAGTTCGAATTTGCTTCGAAGTGCTCTCGAATAAAGCAGATAGAGGAAGACGCGTTTAATTAAGGTCAAGACTAATGACGAGGCAACGAAGCATATACAATCCCTTTACAAAGGGACGCTCTACTACAATCTGAAGACAAGGGAAATGTTCAATTACTTCTTGCTTTATTCGCTTCAATGAATCAAGCTCTTCATTACCGATTCCTTATTTATTATGTTTAGAACTTTATTTAACTTTATTTTTATTTTAAAAATTAAAACTGACAAACTAGAATCAAATGGCAAGCAATCATTGCTGGTTTTAAAAAAATAAAAAAACATCTTTATGTTTTTTAAAAATAATCAAAAATGATTCTAACATTTTTGAACATTTATGAACAGAAATTTTTCCAGCAGCAGAAAAATTGGTTTTTTCAGAATCGGAATTCTAGCGAACACTTCCAATTCGAGAAAGGCAATTACGACACTTGCCATTCAATGTTCGTTTCGAACTATCTCATTTGACAGTGAAAAACGAAGTTAATTGTAGCCCTAGCCCACATCCCTCTTTACAAATAATTGATTAAACTTGATGGAAACAAAACAGAGGTTAAATGCAATTAGTAATTTTGGTTTATAATCAAATTGTCGAATGCATATAGTAAATCTAAATTGAACTGATTCGATTGTGTAAAATCTGGATTACGAGAGTTGGGAATTAATCCTGGGACTGAATTCAACTCCTTGCCTAGAAATGGGGGCAAACGTAATTAAAGATTCTCGAATTTTAGAGAAAAGAAAGAGTTTTAATGGTAACAAGGTGCTTGAGGAAATTAAGTTCTTGAGAAATTGATCATTAGTGAAATCCTGAACTAATTTAGCTATTTAATTTTTGCTTCTTCAATGAAAAAACTCAAATAAATTGACGAAAAATCGTTTAATAAAAAAAAGAGAAATAAGTTCTGAAATTTCAAAAACATTATTACATTATTGTTATATAGTATTGAATAATAATTATACTTTTCAATTTATATTGTAATTTAAGTTTTACATTTCACTTATCTCTTTTCATGAAATAAAAATTGCGAAAGCTGATAAAAAAAAAAAAGAAGTATGAAAACGTTAAAGGTAAAACGTTTATTAATTCAAACTCTGGATTATTCAGGAATTGTAAAATAGCTTTTGTTATGACTGTTTTATGTTGAAGAAAATGGCAAGATTCCATTAAATGAATGGGTAGTCAGCTTTCGTAATGAGATATTCATGACTTTCGTGTAAATAAAAGCTTCAAATCTCGTTTTTTCACTAACAGTTAATTTAATTTAACTCTTTAGCCTTTAGATTTTTTATCATTTTTAAACACGCTATAGCAAAATCTCTTTTAGTATTTGTTTTTTAAAAATTCACTCACCAATATATTAGACCCTTTTTCACGTAATAATTGAAATCTCACCTAAATTTTTGAGATATATTTGGAGATATATTTAATAACCATGAAAATAACAAAAGACTTGTGTAAATAATGTTATATTGATTCTTTGAAAGTCAACCAGAAAAGATACAAAAGTGGATAAAGAATTTTAAAGAACTTTTGTATCGACTTTCTTGACAAAGAAAATGTACATCTCCGCCCTCTGGAGAATGGGAATGTAGAAATAAGTCCTGGAGAAGAAGTGTCAAGGAAAATACTACCTAGATGAATTATTCTCTATTTTATCTTTAACTCTCAAACCTTTTCAGAGGCTGAGAAATTTGGGCTAAGAGAAATAAAAATAAAATCGCTTGCACAAATTTCTTCTGGGTTTTCTGATAAATTCAAACATGCAAATATAAAAACTAATTTCCGAGAATGTCATATAAAAAGGATAAACATATAAAAAGGTAAGATTAAAGAACGAATTTCTTTTAAAATTCTGAGGTAAAAGTAACCGCAACTTCAGGAAATGAAAGTTATTTTCGCCTGCGTTATTATCTGAGGATATTTTTATCGTGTTTCTTCATTTCTTTCATATTTTCATCCTCAATCTGTGTTTTTAATCAAAGTAGAAAACCTTAATATTTTCTCTTTTCTAGTTTGCTGTTTCTGTATCTTTTAATCAAGAGAGGTAGAATTCACCCTGTATTTAAATAAAAAACACTTGAATACATTTATTAACAGTTTTTAAAAGTATTTTTTTACTGCCATTCAGTATTTTTAATCAGAAAATGTCCTCTTTCTCTCTCTCTCTCTTTCTCTCTCTCTCTCTCTCTCTCTCTCTCTCTCTCTCTAAATGTATACAGCTATTTTTATAAAATAATTTCCATCTTTAGGAGATTACATGTAGGTAACAGTGAATTTAGAATCAAAAAGTTGTTTCTCTCTAGTCCTAATGCATTTTTTGAAAATTGCTCCCTTTCTTAAAATTACCTTTATTTAGAATTTAAACCGTGAAACAAAATGTTTTCCCTTCATACTTTTAACTTGAGTTATGCAAATGACGGCGTTGCCCACTTATAAAGGGTCGATTGTAAATTAAATGGAACAAAATACTCCAGACGTCTAGAAAAATGTGAGAATAGGGGAAAAAATGAATATACAAGGAAATGAGTGAAAACCCAGAAAGAATGAAGTGTGTGCTGTGCACGCATATGTTATTCAGCTCAGTTACTCAGTATTTTCTTTGAAAAACATTTCTCGCACTATTGGCAATCCTACTCCGAGAGAATATGATCGTAACATTCAAGGAAGCGTAATATCTTCAAAAGAACATTTTTGTGATAGGCAATTGGTTAAAAAACAAATTCCATTTTATTTTACAGAAAATTTACTTTTCAAGGTGCACAACTTTTATCTGAATTTAGCATTTCACTCACTTGAAATTGATATTTTTTCATCTCCACGAGGAAATAAATAATTTTAATTTTAATTCTACTGCGTTTTAGTGCTACGTTGTGGATAACTGAACTTTCCAATTTTTTAATTATTATTTAATAATATATTTTGTAAAACTTTTTAATTATAAATAAAGTAATTAAATACTTATCCGTGAAATAAATTGACAACCTGGAAGCGAAGGGCGGAAATGTATGATCGACAAGGTAATCTCGTCGACATAGATTTCAAAATACGTGGCAGGCATATATATCTGAGAAAATATGGTGGGAAATACTAGACGATAGAAAATCCGATAGGTGTACGTACATATCACCGAGGCAATTTCAGAAAAATAAAAGCTCAAAGCAAAAATAAAAAGAACTTTTTACTTTTTTCCGTGAATAGGGTAAAGAAAATTATCCACAGAAGTCGATGAATCTACTTACTCACCTTTGGTAAAGAAGATTGTTTAAACTGTCCGTTTAAGATTTATGAAAATATTATTATTCATATTCATTTATTATTCATAAATATTATTTATGAAAATAAAAAATTATGATCTCTAGAGAATTAACGCGTAATTCCAGTTCTTAATCGATCTAATTATGTAAAATCTACTAAAAATAGAACAAACCGGTCTACAAAGCATCGTAAAAAACATGCCACAGAGGGTGAAGAAACTACAGGTCTCTATGCATATTAGCACAGAATTGAAATTGCTTTGTTGCGGAAACACAATTCTCTATAAATTGAACATGCCATTTCCAAGAGCCTCAATTTCATTGAGAAACGATGAACAATTTACTGTTCTCTACACTAGCTTCCTGATAGAAAAAATTGAATCACATGAAAATTTACCAATAGATTTATTTTAATTATTTTTTTTAAAATTTTAAACATTTTTTTGAGAAAATCAGCTTGAGGTTGAAAAATTTCGAACCCATACATGTGTGTGTGTGCATGTGAAATAAATAATCCATGGTTTGTGATGTCGAGTTATCAAAGTAATATTACCGTGCACGGCAAGCACGAAGCCATAACTCAAAACTGAAAACCCATTTCGAACCTCCGAGGTTTCTAACTTTAACATCCGTCATTTGCATTATTCAACTTTCTGACCATCCCTTTGCTTTCATTAATCATACTATTTTCACATATTGAAGAAAAAAAGCAATTTCGAAGCTTCTGGAATTTTCAAATCACTGTATGACAAACATTAGGCTGATTTAATATAATATTTTTAATTCCAAGAAAAATTTTCCATAGAAATTCCATTTTAAAAATCCAGGTGGAAAATCCACAGAAAAATTCCATAGGGTATTTCAAATGGAAATTCCACTGAGAATTCCATATCGTATACCATAAAGAAATGACACAATAAATTCCATATATAAAATTCTATAGAAAATTGAAGTAAAATTGCCCAATAGAATTCTCTGTGGATTTCCATTCTGGAAATTGTTATTATTTCTTTGGAATTTCCGTGAATAAAAATACAAAATGAAATATTTCATTTAAGAGGAAAAAGGGGATGTTATTCATGAGTGAAATGAAGGTGATGCCCTTTTTTAATATCTACTCGTTTGAAACACTTTTTCCTCTTTTACTCCTTTATCTTTGGTGGCAACGGAATATTTACTACTGCTATAAAGTTCACAACAAACGCTCACTGCCAGTAATAATACAGACATTGTCTCAAAGCTACAAAAAAATTTCATTAGAACTCTTTTGTTTTAAATAAAAATAAATAAAAAAGTTTCCTTATAAAAAATTAAACTAAAAAAGAAAATGCAGAGTTAACAATTTTCAAAGTTTTAACTTTTTTAGAGGTTTAAGTTTAAATTCAGTCGTTCAGTTTTAAAACTTTGTAAATCTTCGGGTCTTTTAGTAATTTAGGGTGTTGAATTTTTTTGATGTGCTTAGTTTTCGAGAAAATTTTTTTGACTGCATTTATATTTCAGTAATGTAAATATGAAACTTAAATTTAAATCCTAGATGCGCCTGCACTTGGCATCCCTATAGCAGAGGGCGTATTCACTCGTAAAAAAAGCGTGCGGAGCTCTCTAAATCTGAATCAGTGAAAAGTGTGTCACTAAATCAAATCAGTAAGGATTTTTACTGACAATCAGTGAGATTTCACTGAAAACATCAGTGAAATCTCACTGATTGTCAGTGAAAATCCTTATTGATTTGATTTAGTGACACACTTCTCACTGATTCAGATTTACAATTAGAGAGAGTAATCTCTACATTACACACTATTATGAAAATATTACACATCATTACGCCCTATTACGCGTTATTATATATACGTGATATGACGTATAATACGTGACATTACGAGATATTACTTTGCTATTATGTCGCTATTATACCAATTATTTTCTGCGCGAGACCAAAGCACCATTCTTCCACAAACTAAAGAAATTTCATGTTGGAAATTTTGGTACAAAGTTTAGTCAGCAGAACTATAATAGAAGTCTCTCGATGGAAAAAACGACACGTCGGCCAACAAATCTTTCAACGAGACATTGAAACATGTAAAACAAGTAGTTCTCTCATGCCGAGTTCAGAGACCCAAATTACGAAACTGCTATCAATTTTAAAGAGGATTCTCGACTAAGGCTAAATTCCAGAACTTGGAATTACACAGAAGCCAGTTGAAACTTTCTCAGGAAATTTAGTCAAGAAAATTTAAAAAAGAAAAATAAAATAGGAACAGGTTTCTTTTTACAAGTTTAATATACAATCAGAATCCATTAAATATCCATTTTTCTTCATAGCTTTTATAACAGAATCTGAAGGCAAATTAAAGGAAAAGTCATTTATCGGAATTCAACTATAATAAATATAATTTTTCCTGTTTAGATGCCAAAAAAATTTATTCTAATTTTTTAACGAGATCGAAGATAAGCTTTTTCTTAATTAAAATATGGTCTCCAATTTATGAAACATTGGGAAGAAAAGGAAGTAATAACATTTGCACAAAATCGAAAATGTATTAGAATATCAGTCTGGTAAATTGCTAGCATATGCACAGGTGCAAATTAAATGTACTTGCAGGAGAAATATGCTTGTAGATAATTTAGCATCCATCGTATTTCTAGCCGAGAGAAAATGAAGAAGAGAGACAATTTAACAAATTAGTTGTCAAACAGTATGATTTAGAGCGACTGTTAGTCGAAGCTGTAATCTATTGTCTAGCACTTTCATACTGCTTCTACCATGATAAGTTAATTCTCATAGAATGTTAGGTATTGATCATGCTACCGCGAATCGTTTTTGCTTTATCGAAATGTGAAAAATTTCTCGGTTATTCGAATTTTTAAGGCACATCAATTTTCCAGACGTAACTACTCGTATTTCATTATTTTTTAAATTTAACGAAGCCTTTTATTTCTTTCTACTAACAATAAGTAGTTTAATTATTTTTAATTGGACGAAGAAGTGAAAGAAAACTTAGTCTAGGAAAATTGGAATATTGAATTTCAATTAGTATCCATCGATAAAAATTTCCATTGTATTTTTATGTGGAAGTGTTATTGAATTATTATCAAGTTTCTATCAAATTTCAGGGGAATTTCTGCAGAGTCTTTTGCGTGGGATGAAAGGAATTATTAAAAATTATTAAAAATCTTATTAAAAATCTTATTATTTAAGCTTATTAAAAATCTTAGAACTCCTTACAATTAGGACAATTTTAATTATTTTAAATAATTTCTGAAATTTAAGAAAAATATAGTGCTGCTTTAGACATATTTCCTAAATTTTGCCATCCTAAGTAGAAAAACAGTTAAACATTAAAATACTTAGTAAATGCTTTAGACAATTAAATACAAATAGAGCTAATAAAACTTAAATAGACCTTGTGTAGAATTAATTTTCAAAATTTTTTAATTTGTGTACGTACATATTAAAATAGAAATTTAAATAATGTTGCTATGCTTTTAAAGGAATGGATCACTGCTTATGACAACACAATATAATTTTTTGACATTAGAATTGACCATATTGTAGTCCATATGAAAATAGAAGACACGTTTTTTTGTTCTGAAAAAAAATTAATTTATAGGTCTACGCAAACCAATTTTATCTCTTATGGACTTTAACATGTAAAATATCACTATTTTTTTCATCTGCATTTCTTTCATAGAAGTTACAACACAGAAATTCCCTGGGTATCATTTCAAACTGCAGCAAAATGAGAAATAGAAAAAACAAAAGACTGTGATAATAGAATAACGATTCATTTCAGATCAAAATAATATCGCTACAGATTAAAATAATGTCCCACGATTTACTGTGAATTGAATTTGTTTTAAATTTGAGACATTTATTTTTATAAGAATTAAAATGCATTTTATTATTTTTCCATGTTTAAATAATGTTAAATAAGGATTTAGCAACATCCTAAGTTTCTATAAAATCGCAATATTCAAAGCCTTATAACCAGCTTTCTACATATTTTTATCAACTGAAATTTTGACAGATAATTTGTTGTTTGCTTTAGAACATTTTTCTAACCAAGAAAATATAATCGGATATCTAGTTTAAAATGTGACGCATTGAGTACAGACAATGGCCTCCACAAATTTCTGCAGAAACGATGTAAAAGTCAAGAAATGTTATTGTTAAGGAAACAATTCAGTCCCAATCATCATTAAAGAAGCAGGTCAACTGTGGAAGTTGTAGGTCTATTGTTACCGGCACCTTGAATTCTCCATTTTCAGTAGTAAATTTAGAAAAAACTTTGTAACAAATGCGTAGCTCTGTAAATTAATTTTTTTCATAAAAAAAGTACGAGTCTTCTATTTTCAAGTGGACAACAATATGATCAAGTCTAATATTAAAAATTCGAAAATGTCTATTAATGGACCACCCTACTGCACACCCGCAACCTCAAAATTAATGGAGTCTTTATAATGATTTATAAAATTAAGGAAAATAAACCCAGTTTTAATTATAACAAATTTTGAAATATAATTATTTTTAAAAATAGTTATCAAGATTTATTATTTAATATAAATGATGAATTTGATCTAAAACGATAAAAGAACAAATTTCTGATAACTGTAACTATTGTTAAATAATCTATTTAATGACTAGAGAAGTCGAT
Source organism: Euceroptres primus (assembly GCA_037177015.1). NCBI lineage: Eukaryota > Metazoa > Arthropoda > Insecta > Hymenoptera > Figitidae > Euceroptres > Euceroptres primus. The sequence continues at coordinate 23,188 of JBAGKK010332438.1, forward strand.
CTGACTTGGAGCCTTCAATTAATAATATACATCAAATATTTTCGTCGATTTTAAAAACAGTTGTATACCTAAAGACGTATTAATATTGAGATTGAGTGTACGATCTGAACATCCGTAAGTGATGTAACTCAGTGTACAGTTAGACGTCGTCTGCACGTAATGACCTTTATGTGAATTGTGAAGAATATAATTCATGAAAAATCGATAGTCGCTGCACGCTACCTCAAGTTAGATGCTCGTTGAAAACGTTTGTCAGGTCAAATAAATTATGAATTGTGAGAAAAAAGATAACACTAATACCACCAGTTAATGACACCTTATAAAGTAATCTTACCACATCTGGTATTTTTCTAACAATCGCCTTGATTTCTTCCACTATGTATTTTCTTTAAAAGAAAAGGATCAAATATTTTTAAAATATTCAAAAAAAATAAGATGTTAGATTCAATATAAAGGAGAAATAATATTTTTCATAAGAAGGGTCCAGTTGAGAATTTTTCTTATCGAAGGGTGGTAAAAATATGGTGCCAACATTAGGGCCTGAAAAATGATGAAGGTGGATGCATTTAGAAAGAATGAGAATAATTTAGAAATCCTACGCACAGAATATCAAATATTTTTTAATTATAGTTAAATATTTTTAAAAATTAATGAAAATTACTTTTATAAAAATGTTGTACAAGGGGGTTTTAACGTGCAAACGAGTCAGGACGAGTTCTTTAAATACTATTTTGATTTTCAGTTTTTAAGGGTATTTGACACATAACGTCACGAATTACCGACCGATTTTTTATTTACATTCAGCGGGTTTATTAAGAGAGAAATGCAGATATAATGCTGAAATTTTGATAAATAATAAAGAATATATTTAGGCATCGATGTCTCGTGCGCTTCAGTTTTTATTTTGAAAAAAATTTTTTTTAAATAATTTTTTTTCAAAATAAAAACTGAACCGCACCAAACATCGATTCCTTATTATTTACTCAAATTTCAATATTATATTTGCATTTTTCTCTTAATAAACCAGCTGAATATAAATAAAAAATTGATCGGTAATTCGTGACATCATTATGTATCACATACTCTTAAGATATTTCTATGAAGCTAATTCAGAGAATTAATTTTTGTTTCCAGCTGAAGCAGGACTGGCTGCAGCTGCGGAAATGAAGCCACCGGAAGAGCGCACGGAAGAAGAAAAGATGGCGTTACGAGGGAGGCCACAGTTGGGTGAAATATATCGAGCGCAAATTAGAATCAAGGAATCCAAAGAATTCAAAAACACGGTAGACAAACTCGTCCAAAGAGCCAACGCGTCCATTATATTGGGTAAGTCTTTTCGAATTTTTTTGAATATTAAATTTTTTTAAACCACCAAACCTTCCTTGTAAGTAGAAAGTATATCTTCTTGTTTCTTAGAACATAATCTAATTTGTAACAAAAGTAGGAGCTCAATTGACATTCTTTTCCAGATTTTAGGGGTATTTGTACTATAGAAGCTTTGTTCAAAATTTAAAACTAGGATTAGGGCTCTAGAGAATCGGGGCTGCTTGAAATGCGAAAGACTTTTACTCGAGGTTAGAGAAGCGTTCCATAGAGTCTATTACACGTGGAGGACTATTGTTATTCAACCCCTTTTGCATTTCATGAAGCTCTTTTGTTGTTTTCTGGTGTAAGGAGGAGCCACCTTCCTATTTGTAATTCAACAGCAAAAACTTTTCCTGGGTAACGTGTTTGATCCAGAGGCTCTAAAGAAAATTTAGGGGTCTATATGTAGTTGCAATCCTTTTCTTGTAAGAAATTTTTATCTTCTGTCAGGTCACTAAAAATAAATCAATTCTTGGATTTAAAGATCTTAATATTCAAAAATCCATCTTTCAAAAATCAACATTCAACTTCGCTTTTCACTATATTTAGAATGATATAGAAATATTTTTGCATTAAAAATTTGCTAGTAGAGATTAAAAATAAAAGAAAAATGTAATAATTTGAATAAAGGGACATTGAACTAGATATTAAATTTCCTCAGGGATATTATCTTGAAAGTTTCATCTTTTATATATTCAAAGAAAGTAGAGAATGAAAGAAATCTTATATAGCTGCACGTAACGTTCGAGATGTAACAAACGAACTATCTCAGAAAGGCTATGAAATAAACATTGTAAAATGAAATTTCACTTTTCTTCACCTAAATTTCATTAAGAAATTTAAGTTAAATTTAAGAAATTTAAGAATCTGACATATGTTTCGTTTTAATTAAAGTTATTTTATGATTCACATGCAGAATTATCTTTTCAAAACACATAAAAAAAAGAAATAAAAATTCCTCCTCCTTTAATATCCAGTCTTGGATAGTATTTAAGGGCGTTTCCACAGGCAGTATAAAGAATCTCACATCCTTCTTAATCCAGCATAATGTGGATAAACTGCAGAGAGGGAGGATCGATAATCTTAGAATTCTATTCGAAAAAAGGCTATAAAAGAGGATAAAGAAATTCTGGTGAAAGACATCGCCTAGCCCCTTGGAATATATTTTTCAGAGTGATACTAAAATGTCACGTGAAAAGTTAGTGCAGCTAATTTGTATTCCTGACTTGTCGAGAAAGAGAAATTCTCAAGGCTCTTTGACGCAGTAGCAATATCACATCACAAGTATCAATGTAGTTTCAAAGACAGTATCATAAAAGCTCAGCTGCTTAAGAAAATGGGAAACCAACTTTTAATCTCCAGAAAATAAGATAATAACAATTTTATTTATGAGAATGTTTTCATATATTATAATTATTGTAATAAAATTATTTTATTAATGAATTGCTTCTGCAAGATGAATAAATATACACGGAGAAAAATGCAGATTCGAAAAATAGCATTGAATACTGGAAGTTTGGGAAAGAAGCCTATTAATTTGAGAATTAATAATATTAAAATATGAATATGAGTTTGTGGTTGAGCCCTAAACTATTTCTAGATTAAACCTTAGTTCCATTAAATTGACTACTGTGTTCGCTAGACAAATTGTAAGGCAGCCTAGTAATCGTTTCCAAAATTCTCATCGTGGAAATGAATTCCTAATTACTAATAATATTCATTTCTAGCTTTCGATTCTCTTTTTATTCCGTGTACCAGAGATTTATTAATTTTGAGATGGCTCAAAATTCTACACTCCAACTTAAGTGTACGATCAGACTATTCTTAAATAATATTCAAATACCTCTTGCGAGAAACGATTTCTCTGCGCCGCCTAACGGAGAAAAGTGTAACTCAAGTCAATTTTCATTCTATTTAATTTGTTTTCAGTTTGAAATATTTTTTTCAAACTTGTGATAGTAAAATCTGACATATTTACAGGCACTAGTTCGTGGAAGGAGCAATTTACGGAAGCACTGACAGTGAGTGGAGGCGACGATGACGGTGAAGGTGGAGGCGGTGGTTCGACGCCATCAACCACTGACTACCTTATGCACTCGCTCACTATTTTCTGGAAAGTTCTCTTCGCTTTCGTTCCACCTACCGGTAAGTACACCATCCTTCTTGTTCCAAAGATATTCCTGCGGGAGCTACTTCGTGTTTCATCTACAGGATGTGAATGAGTTACGTTGCTGAATACGAAAACGATAGACTCCAGGTCTTAGAAAACGTTGCAACATTTTTCCAATCCTCAGGATTCAGCTCTAAATTTTGTGCTTTGCAAAATTCAACAAGAAATGGATGATAGTATGCTGATCACATCCACCACAGAATTCCAAATCCCCGGAGATGCAGCGAAATTTGCATAGTGATTTGTAATAGTGGACAGATATTAGCTCCTGAAATTCCATTCGGTATCTTCGGCAGATATCGATTTAAAGGACAATTTATTTCACTTTCAATTTGAGGCTGTTCATTCTGTACAGTAAATCTCAAAATTAATCAATCTTAACCTGCAAGGAAATTTTGGAATTGAGGATAATTTTTCTTTAATTAATTATTCGAATGTTTTTTATGTAATATGATGATGGTAATTTAATTGACAAATGTTTAAATTCGATACGTGCGCTAAAAATCACCTTTCACGCAAGTATCGAACAGTATTTTATACCACGAGAGCCGAAAAATCATGTCAAAGTTGAGATTTTGAGGTTAGAGTGGTATAAACATATTTTTATAGCTCTTCCTTCATCTAAAATGATCGATGGGATCTCAAATTGACGTTGAATAAACGGGAGCAAGGACGTCGACGTCGAAGTTTCCTTAAACGTGGCACGACTTTTTGCACACTTTTGTCGTTTTTTAAACACTTATTTATTATTAGCGGCTTCGGGATTCTTAAAACGTCAGCTAACGAAAAAAGATCTTTCCTCTTCATATAATCACTCAAGAAATAAAATATAAAATAAGACAGAAAATTCTGATCCAAAAATGAAATTGAAAAGTTTTTCTCAAAATTTGTAAAACCAATAAAAAGATTTTATTCATTTTGCATGTGTGAAAACCCTCGAATCTGATATTCATCCACAGCCCGAAACTTGCTAGCGAAAAAGCCTTTTCGAGATAATGCATCAGGAATCAAAGCGAGTTCGTTATCGAGTAGTGATTATACAAGTTTTATCGGAATGAAGCAAATAATAATTGGCATCGCATACCAAACCTCACGAGAATCTCAATATTACCAAGAGCAATAGTCGGTTGAATTGATACATTTGCACAGTTGGAATTTGTATTTCTATTTATAGCAATGTTAAACAAAATGAAAACAACCGCGAATCCCGTATTAAACGAGAGCAGAGGAATATATTCTCAATTAAAGGTTTAAAAATGAAGAAATGAAATTAAAAAATGAAAAAAAAAATGAAAAATGAATAAAACTGAAAAAAATTACAAAATGTATACTGGAGGATTTTCCCTTGTTTTATCATTACGTTATCCCGATCAATAAGTTCAAATATATTTTGTTATGAAATCTGGTATTATATAAAATGCATTTACACCAAGGTTAATAACCACAGTCCTTACTTTCAGGAGTATAAGCTGAAGTGAGTAGAGTGTTTCTGACGCACCCTCGAGGTAATAACTAGCAAACAGGGAAGAGGAATTACACAGAACACACGCATACTTAAGAGTACATTTACTCTAGTGAGTGCAATTATTGTTCCACGTATACACCAGAAGCAATTAGAAATGGTGTGCGAAGAAATAGAGGCAATTTTAAAGCACCTTGAAACTCCTCGATTATTTGAACACTTGAAACGATTAACCAAACGATTTACAATGACTTAAAAGTCATACTGCAATAATATGAATGATCAGTAAGGTTCCCTTAAAAAACTCAATGTTTTTTTATGACGCATCCCCTAAACGTGTTCTATGTGGTGAAAAAATAAATGCATATTTTTATTTTCTTTCTAAAATAATTTTAAACCGTGGTCCTGGGGCCTTAAACTGTCCCAAAATGATTTTAAATCGTGGTCTTAAACTGTCCCAAAAACCACGGTAGTATTTTTGGTCTAATTGGATCAATTTTTTTTCTGAACTTATGATGCCATTAGTTGTATTCCCTGGAAAATAATTATTATATCTACGAAAATTGACATTATTTTAATTATTATATCTACGAAAATTGACATCATTTTAATCATTTTGGGACAGTTTAAGGCCCCAGGACCACGGTTTAAAATTATTTTAAAAAGAAAAGAAAAATATGATTTATTTTTTCACTAAATATTACAAGTTTAGGAGGTGCGTCATTAAAAAAAAACATTGAGTTTTTTTTGGACACCCTAATGAGCAGTTTGTATTACAATAGGAACACAGTAATACAGAAATATGAAAATGTTTACATCTTAAAATTTGCTGCCCTTTTCTCGGTGTACAGTGCATAAGTTTGTCTCTTTCTAAAATCTGACTTCCTAGCTTGTCTGGATTTCAGCTGATATTTAGGTTTTTGAAATCTCTGTCAAACCAATTTTGGGTTAAAATCCAGACTCTTGTATTTCAAAATATTAAACATTAAAATATTAAACATTTTCAAAATTTAAATACAATTTCTTATTATGTATAATAAGAAAGTTCACTACGTGAAAGTGTGTCCCCCTCACTTTTTATAATTGTAGAAACTCAGTCATACCTGCACGGAGAAAAATGGAGTGTCAAATTGACACTCTGGAGGGCTGTCCTATAGTTGAACTTCAAATATATTCAGTATAACTATCTAGAGTGTCAAACCGATTATCTACATGTTCAACTTGAATATTCAGATATTCAAGTTGACTATCTTAAAGGGCTATCCCATAGTTAAACCTACTCCATATTTCTCCGGGTGGTCTTGAAGGTCAATAAAAGTAAGAATACACAAACAATATTTGAGGCGCGAGGTTTCACCTTTCATAGTATTCAAAATCAGAAATTCTTCTTGACTGAAGTTTGTAGTTTATTATCACATTATGTGCCATTAATTTCAATTCTTATCAATACGCGAATAATCAATACTGCACTAATGCTTTAAGTTCTGATCCAAAATCATTCCAATCATTTTGTCACTCAGAAACAAAGATAGAAGCAACAGCATTAAAATTTCTCTTTAAATTATCAGCAGAGAGGATCTAAAGTTCGTTGATATCTAATCAAACAGGAAATTATATTATTAAAGTATTTTTATTCAGTAGTTGTAAAAAGTTTTTATTCAGACTTTTTTAAAATTATACACAACTAACAGCAAGAATGATTGCACTCAAAATAATTAACCCTCTATTTTTATAAACCATTGCAAAAGTTCAGCACGATTTTCAGCAATTGTCGCGTAATAGTCGCCATAATTTTCTCTTATCAGACATGAAAAACGCGACAGGGAAATTTAGCGTGTCGATTATAGCAAGGCATTCGCAGAACGATTCTCGAAGTGAAAAAGAAAATAATTCTAGCCACGTTCTCGCGTGTAAGCGAATCGAGTATTTTTCTTTTTTTCTTTTCTTCCGATCTACTTGACTTCTTAGGCAGTGGGTAAAAAGTTTTTTCACTCTGATTCGTTTTACTTCATAATGTTCTCGAGTTGTTGATCACCCTGAGTCGTTTATTGTGTCGTTTCTCTCTTTTCACATTCGCACCTTTACAGGAAGAATGTTGCATAAAACCTTGTAAATTTAATTCACGTCCTGCGTAAAAAGTTAACTGCAATAAGAGAATTTACTGCTTTAGATGCATTAAACTTACTTAGTTTTATGCTCAATTCGTAGCTTTTCGTTTCAGGTAATATGAAGTAAAAACTTCAGTTGGTTCAGAATTTTTATGGCAAAATACTACGTTTAAAAACTTAGAACTAAAGCTTCTACGTGTAGGAAAAACCTTTTATAAAAAATATTTTTATTTTGAAGAAGATTTTTATGTACAAAATATAAATATTTTTTATGCATTTAAATAAATGAATAAATAATTGAGTAGAATAATTTCTATAAATTGGTTACACCTTGTATCGTCCTATTAGATACAGGCTTGATTGAATTTTCCTAGCCACACCGACAGTAATAATCTGGCAGTGGAAATGTCGATCGGCTCGAACACTCCGATGGCACTCCACCAATAAACTTATAGATGAAATTTCCGTCGTTAATTTCCCCTTCTGCAAATTACCATCGGTGACAAAATTGCTAATGGATGGACTACTTAATTTTAATTGATAATATCGAACTCTAAAAAGTACAGGAAATTAATTTTAGGCTTGTGTGGAATAAAGTATTAATAACTCCATGGCTACAAATATTTACTTTTCTTCTCGTTGAATATGATACTTTTAAGAGAAATTAGTTCATTAATAAAAAAATTATACATAATAATTCTATTTAAAGAGCTATAATTTATCATATAAATAGTAAATATGGAGGAAAATGTATAATTATAATATAAACATTAATTCTGAACTACTAAAAATATCAGGAAAATATTGTTGTTCTTTTTTCACCTTTTATTTTTTATTTACCAGCCTCGTAAATTTTATCCTATCAAAATACTATGGCTCGCAAATATCCGGAAAGGTAGGTACAGTTTTTACGATATCTAGAATAACATAGCACAATGGTGACATCTGTGAACTTTAGATTGTTTTGCTGAACATGAGAGAAGAGCTGATATCACTGCAACTGTTCTAAACAAACCATTTGCATCTATTTTGCGAATATAGAATTAATTCATTTTTAAATTATTTAAAATATTTTACTGTATTTTCTATTTTAAAAAGAGAATTATTTATTATTATTATTACTTTTTTTAATAATTGTAATATCAATAAGAAATATATGATATAATACTGATATTTAAAATATTGAGATTGAGATTTAAATCCAGATGATTTCCAAGTCAAAATTTATGAAACTTTCGAACATAAAAGTTTCTCAACTCATTCTGAAGCTCCTCAAGCAACACTTTTTTCATCACCTTTTTTCCGCATCCTAATTATTCCAAACATTTTCAATTTCCAATTTTCTGAACAATCCCTTTTAAAACTTGGAAATACAGTTCCAACTTTTAAATGCTTTTTTTTTATTATCAATCACTTTCTTTTTTTAATACGCGCATTGTTAGACTTGTTCTTTCTGTAGAGCGTGAACAACTTTTCGACTCTTTGAAACTCGAGTTTGTTACATCTGCACATTTTTCAATAGATGTGATCAAATGTTCTCTCTTTATATTTCCAAACCAAATGGCGACAATAGCACTGTTTGGTTCTGGAAAAGTTTCGAGAAATGAAAAGTACGTGTACTGTGGTTGTCAACTGAGCCCGCGGGAATTCAATTGTTCTTTTTTTTTACTTTACTCCGTTGCACCGCGCTATTCGCGAAAAAAAATTGTGTACATAGGAGAACGAGAAATGCAAGTGGACGAACGGAGAATAAAAAAATATAAAAAAGTTAGAAGAAGCAGAGATTTCGCAATATTGAAAACAAAAAAGATATTTCTTCTTGAAACATATCTGCATTTTGTAGCATCAAAACATGTATCATGATGTAACATCAATTATTATTATTTAGTCTGAAATTTTTCTTTTCTGAAACTACTTACTCGTGATGGTCAATGTATCAAATTTACGGTGTCATCACTTTAATTCCCGTGTGAAAAGCACTAATTGAACTTCCAGCTGACAACCTGCCAAACTTTTTGTTTGATTCCGTATATCTTCAAAAGAAGGATCCGATTCGAGATGGCATCGATTCTTTAATGGCTTAAGTTCCTTTTGCCCTTCTTTCCGGAACTTCCCTCTCTACCATTTATCTAAAAACGTGACGTTCAGAAATCCCCGGTCGGAAGCCAACTTTCTACCGTGGCAAGCGTTTGTGAGAGCGAGAAGACTCAAAGGGGGTTGGAGTTGAAAAAAGAAAAACGAGGGCAGGGTTTGGGGACATAGTCCGTTTCCTGTGACGTGCTGCAGCTTTTAAAACTAGAAGTTTGTCACAGTAAAAAACTGTTTATATCTGGTATGCATTGGAAAAATAATAACAGTAAAATTAAAGTAAGATAAATAAAAAATCGTTGGCAAAAAAGTTCAGAATTTTTTACAACGAGATTTAAATCAACACAAAATCTTTATTCATTTTAAATTTCATTTATTTTATTAATTTTTAATAAAAAATAAACATACATAAACATTCCGTGAATTAAAATTTTTACAAAAGTTCACACCATTTTTTAAAATAACAATTTCCATGAAAAATTTCAAGGCCTTCATCTTAAAAGAAGTCTTAATAAAAGACCTATTATTTTCAATCTATGGTTCACGTCGTAAAAAATTTATAATTGGGGAAAAATAATATCTTAGCATTTGGATCTTATTAGTAATAAAATATCTAAAACGTCGAACTGTTAATCCAAGAAATGACTTTTTTATCTCTCCATTCTACTTCTCACTCCCTAGAGATTCACTGAAGTTTTCCCGATCTCTAAACCCCGAGAAAATCCCACAATTTTCCAGAACGTGGAATGGCATTGAGAATCGCATTTGAACATCCGCAATGCAAACCAGTTGCAAACCAGAGGAAAACTCGTCCTCCAACATTAGGAGATTTAGAGCAATTACTCAGGAGTTTCTTCTCTAAAAGCTTCGACTCTGAATTCTGAAGTAATAATAACCTTCTGCATACACTTTGATTATAATTTCCACAAGAGTCACTTGTTCCAAAGATACCAGTGCAAATTTTAATGCAACCTCCTCCTTCCCCCTTCCCCTCTTTATATTCGTGAACTACATTAAAGTGCATGAAGCATCTAAAGAACAAGGAGCATATATTGTGAATGCAAATGGGTGAGGAAAAGAAAAAAAGAAACTGGGACATTTTTCTACTTTGCGAAGCTTTTCGAGCGGTCGTAAATGCATTCCCTTGAAAGAAGCGTTCTACATATTTGGAGGAGTAAGGAGAGAATAAAAAAAAGAAAAAAAGAGGGACAAGGCAAGGGTCAGGGTCGAATTCATTGATCGTGCGTTTTGACTTGGATAACGTGATTCAAGGACAATTTTAATGCTAATGCTTGTTCCAGATTCGGAATGCCCGGGCCCCTTTCAGAGACTTTAACGACTGAATTCAAATCGGAAAAATGGGTCCTCTTAAATATGTTTAATGCCGCTCTAGTTTCTTTGAAAGAGCGTTTTTTTAGGAGATAAAAATATGTTGGAGAATCTTTAGAAAATGTGGAAACAAATGGTTTTTTTATGTGGAATGAATGATTTTATGTGGAATGAAATGATTTTTTTAACGTGGAAATGTAGAAAATTGCTCTTTCCGTGAAAAGCCTTAAAAATCCAAATTAAATATAAAGACAATTTTTAAAACTTGATCAAAAAATAAAAAAATTTCAATAATATTTTCCTTTCTTTCCAACTGATGATCAAAAACAAAGATTAATAATCGTCAAATTTCATTGACAAGTTCTACTGTCAGCGAAATGTTGGTAAGAATATCAGAAATTTTATTTCTGTTATTTTATTGGAAACGTCAACAGAAATCTCTCAATGTGACAAGTTACTATAAGGAAGAAAATACGTCCCACTGGATATTCGTATCCAACTTTATTTCGCGAATATAAAATTCGTGTCTCGTCCAACCTACACAACGTTGTTTCATTCGTTTCGATCTGATACGTAATAAAATTCTTCTTTTTTTTTGGCTTTTCACCACGTTGCAAGCGCGGTAACGAGAAATTGTTCACGCCGTCAGCAGTTTCTGAAATTCCACGTATACTTGAAATTATTGGACGAACGTGTACGTTTTATGTCGACCTTGTAATTCACTCCTGATGCTACTTTCTTACCAAATTAATCTCTTAAAATTTTTTTTACAATAGAAAAATACTAAATTTTTATTTTAAAGTTTTTTCCTGTTGTGAAACAAAGTTTCTTCCTGTTTTTAAACAATAGTTTTATAAAATAAGACGTAAATGATGGTACAAAGATATTTTCAAAGAATATGCTTTTAACATTTAAGAGAACACTCCATATATTTCAGAACCTTGTGCACTTAAACCGCAGAAAGTAAATATGAGACTAATTGTACTGCACACAGTTGAACTCTCTTACAAACCATTTGTTTGACTTTCCTTTCTTTCTAATCTTTCGTTCTCGAAACTCTTTTCCAACTTTTTTCTGAACACTGAGATTATTTTTGTTCTTTTTCTATTTAAGTTTTAAAATAAATCTCTGTATAAAAAACCTTTATAAATTAACAACTTTAAAAAATATGACTCAAGAATTTGAAGTTCTGAAAGTGTTTCGTCACATGAAAAATGCAAGAGTTCTTAAAAGTTTTTCACATCGATGCATTCTTTGTGAGTATTACAGAAATATGAAAAGTACATTTTTTAACAATTTAAAGAAAAGTTATGTAACTTTCAAAATTTAACCTTTGTGTGAGAAAAATATTGAAGTTTTCCGGAGAAAACTGCAGGTGGTAAGCAACGTAAACGTTATTCTCATTTTGCAACAAACCTTATAATGCTGAATGGAAAAGTGGGTTTTGTGGACTCAAGAGATCAAAGGAAAGCATCAGTTTTCATAAAATCATGGCGGAAAAGTTCACAAATCTCCGTTTTTCTTTTCTCTGACGATATATTTTCCAATCCTTCTGACCTCTTGATATGCCTATTGTTTTCTCGACATCTTTCAATCGTCTCGTTTTCACTTAAAAACAAAAGGACAAAAAGTGTCGAGGAAGCAAAAGAGATCATAATGAAACTTGAAAAGTATATATATAAATCTAAAATGCAAATGTTTTTTTTTATTTCTGTTTTCAAAATACCCACAACTTTATCAAAATTAATTTGCAATTAAAGATAAATTTCTATTAAGAAAAAGTAAAACATTTTCAGTTTTTCAGGTCACGTTTCATTCGAGGCTCAAGTCCAAAAGATTGTGAGTTCACGAATCGAGATTCACAGGCAGAGGAAAAAATCTGTCTTTCTAGTCGATTTCTCTTTGATTTATAACATTTTCTCTGTTAGAGTGCCAACACATATGGGGTCAGGTTGCATTTGCTGAATCGCACATCCCATTGTGCAAAGATATCCTCTCAATGTTTTATACACTCATCAGAAAAAAAATGTTTCATCCAACTAAAACATTTATTTGAATTCATTGGCTCAATTCACCAAACAATTTTGTTAATTGAATCAAATATTTAAAGAGCCCAAAATCGTTTATGCATTCGATTAGGCATATTTTTTGCTAATTTACTGATAAAGATCTTCTTTAAAAAAAGTTTTTCATCCTGTGACCTCAACCCTTAATAAATTCTGCTCAATTTTGAGCTTTCGATGTTTTCACCTTTTATCTCTTACACAAAATATAGGAGAGTGGTCTGTGGAGAGATAGAAACAGTGAGAAGCGAGCAGCTTAACTGTGTGTGCTGGACCATATATGTCCCCATACATCAGGATGGTTGTCACGTGTGTTGACCATAATTTCTCGAGTGGAACCGGGTCACGTTCCTCGACAAACTCGTCTAGATACTAAATCTCACCTGATAAACATGCCAAAGGATGATCCTGAACAGGTTAAAAGAACACAATTTTATTTTCAAACTACCCTTCAGCCAACATTTTTTATTCAAATTGAACTATTCTCTTTTTTAAAAAAATATCAACTTTTTGAAATTGTCTAAGAGGGCGAATCAAAAAAATAAAAATTTATTTTTCTCTTATAGTTATTAGTTACACCATACACATATGGGGGAAAAATTCGTATAATATTGTAAAAAAAATATACCTATCATGTGTATATGATGTTCTCTGGAAATTTAATTAACTGTAGGTTATTTGGAACAAAAATTACATTTTTCTATCCACTGCACAACAACTACACAAAATTCATTTGCACTAATTAAATGCAAATACGCTTTCGCATCGACATGACAAGAAATAAAAAAAAATTTTGCATTCTGTTTGTTTCTCTATTCAAATTGAATCCAAAGGCTGAAGAAAATTTACATATAAACGTGATTTGGAACAAAATCAGAAAATTCTCGGTACTTGTTAGTAAAAAAAGATCATAAATAATTAATTTTTAATCAATTTACATTGATTCTAAATTATTTAAAAGAATAATTTACATGAAAATTTAATTAATATGATATTGTAAATTTGTTCTGGGCATCATTCGATTTTATTCAAGTTCAATAAATTTCTTTTGTAATTTAGCTTAAATTTTATTGAATAATAAATTTATAAACTGTTCTAGCAGAGTGCACTTGATATTTTAAAATCAATGAAAATGTAGTAAATTCGCGTCAACGTTTTATTAAAGCTTATAATTTATGCATAAAGGTGTATAAATTTATGAATAGGCGTCGATTATTAACAATCAATTCAGTTTAATTCGAGTGTAAACGTGAAAATATAAAACTCTTCAACAAATATTGATTTTCTGCAAAGGCATTGAGGTGTAATTAATTTGGTGCAAACAAGGACATTATGAATGTCATAATTTGTATAATGAATAAAAATGATTTATATATAATTCATGTGTAAATGTTCTCTTTTCAAGTTCAATGAGAGTTTCAATAGGAAAATTTTGATAACAATTTTATATAACAAGTTTAATAATATTTAGGAAAACCCGTTTTTATTTATAAAATTTAATACTTGAAACTGAAGTTTACTTTTCTTCGAAAATTCGAAGAAATTATTTTGAAGGTAAATAAGGATTGCAAATCTAAAGAAATTAGTTTTAACAAGCAATTCACAGGGACTTGAAACCGCAATCGTTATCAAACGTGAAAGGCTTAATAGGGAGCCGCAAAGTGTCCCTCGTCGAGTAGTTTCAACAAACTTTGCCTATAACCGTCTGGCGGAGAATGCTTTGAGACCACTGGTAGCATTGCAAAGATCGATAGCCGATGAACCAACTCTGTTCAACATTACATGCACAATTACGCACACTTCAGCAGGATTATAATGAACGTGTAAGGGAATTACGTGATTAAATGTACCGAAGCGATGATCGATTAATGTACTCTGCGTCAATTCACTAACTTAATCGTTTCAAGCGTGAGTTGGTCACATCCCTGATCAATATATCTTACCCTTTATTATAGGCACCCCAAAATATCATTCAAAATCTATTTAAGAGACAATCTTCAATATATTTCTTATACAAATGTTTAATTCCACTATCATTCAAATTTGTTCATACAATTCTAAACCTAAACGACTAAGATGGAGTGAAAATTTATCGAATCATTTGAGCCTAGCGAAAAAAAAGTTGTAGTTTGATAACAGAAAGAAGTAAAAGGAAATTTTGTTGAAACTTTGAAGAATAAATTTCTTTGATTGGTTTAATTGATTGTTCTACAATTTTTGAGAAAATTGGGTCGAATGGCTAGAAACTAATCCCGAATATAAAGGGGAAGTAAAACAGCACTTAAACGTCCTTTCAGAGTAGGTTAGGTCAGGTCTAAGTACCAGGATACCAACGGCACTTAAATGGCTATATTTTGTTTTGCTACGATCTGAACAAAAGAGACGAATGAAGCTGGATAATCCAGGAGAGATTCTAATATAGAAAGCCCTCTTTAAGCTCTTTGGGGACTTTAGAACTACAGATACTATTCCCACTTTAGAGACAAGGTTTGCATTTAATGAGAATATCAGGACGTTGATGCTATAAACCTCAACTCAAAATTCCGATGTAAAATTTGACAATCAAATGATTTAACAAAAAATAAACTGAACAGAAGACACTTTAAAGCTTTTAACTTGGAAAAGATTAAAATTTGAAAGCTTTCAATTATAAAATTCAAGTTTGATTTATTTTTTCTATATTTTTTTCGTTATTTAGAATGTAAATGAAAAATAGATCTTTTAGTTGCCGAGAAATGGGAACCTCTGATCGGGTCGTGAACCTATAAGGCTTCCTCCTCCGTTCTGTTCGCAACGAAGTCTGATGCTGTATCGAGTTTAGGATAATTCGCGACCTAATAAGTCTGAGGACTTTAACCATTTATACTAAGAAAATTCGTTAACGTCTGTCACATGTCACTGTCAATTCAGAAAAATATTCGTTTGGTTGAAAGGAACCTTCTCTGCATATGAAATCCCAATCCCAAACAAACATTATTCTCTTCGATTGAATCCACGAACCATGTTTTTATTCAAACTAAACTTGTTTGAAGTGATGAAATGGAATTTAAAACTCAAACGAATTTTAAAATTTTTAATATTCTTAATTATTAAAAAATCATAAGTTTTAACATTTAACAAGTCCAAAAATGTAATTAAATACACAATTTTTATATTAGCAAAAGTATAAATACAAAAATAACTCGATCAAATTTAATTATATAATAAGTTAGAAATGTCCGTCTAATTTTTAAATTTCCTTTCTAAACACCTCTGTCTAAAATAAAAGGAAGTTTAAAATTATTTATAAACAAAACACATTTACCTATCATTTGTTTCAAAAAATATTAAAACAACAAATGTTTTTTATTTGCAGATATCGCTGGTGGATATCTCTGTTTTGTTGTCAGCATAATTGGCATCGGAGTAGTAACAGCAGTTATAGGTGACATTGCATCTTACTTTGGATGCACCTTGGGTATCAAAGATTCTGTCACTGCCATCGTATTTGTCGCACTCGGTACCAGTATTCCTGGTAAGTTTAATTTTTTAAAAGATCTTTATATATATATATATATATATATATATATATATATATATATATTCTAGTTATCAAATTTTGAATTCTAAATTTTGTTGATTCAATTCAATAAACTCATATTCTCGTTTAGAAAATAGCAGATTATAAATTTTGTATTTTCTGCAAGAAAACTTCTTTTGTAATGAAACGTTTCAGGCGATAAATGAACGCCAATGTCTCGTTGAATTCCTGATCAATCCTCTGCGGTGAAACCGTGACTAACCACAAATTTAATAGCAATCAGACGAAAGGTTCAATGAACGAAATGAAACAGAAAAAGTTAACAGTCTACCAGATTCAATCAGAACTTTATTGTCAGCTGTGGTAGAACGCAATTTTGATCATTTAAAGAAAATAAAAAATTTTAATTTATCGTGAGCACTGGAATCAATTTTTAACTATGGATTTTTCTTTATTAGTAGAACTTTTCGAGGAAATCAGATTGAAAACATTTGAAGGCATGAGAATGGCGATTATCATTCTCAAGTCTTCATTCAAAAAACAAAAATACATTTTTTGTTACCTGTCGAAAAATTTAAAAATCCCTAAATCTAATTGAATCGATAAATTTACAGTAACATTTTTCATACACCACTGCAGTAAATATTATCCAGAACATTCGCTACACATATTGGATATTATGGTCTGACATGAGACTGACTCATATTACTTTCATGAGAAAATTCATGAAGCAGTAGTGTAAAATCCCTTTCCGTCAGGCAGTAGATCAAGGAGAATAGTATCAGACAACATCTATCCTGGCTTTCCAAACGATATCAGATCTGTACTCTGGAGATATCCAGACACTAACTAAAAAATGTATATTTTTCCCATGTGTAAGCACAAACAGATTTTTAGATTAAGAGTATTTGATACTTGATGATGTCACGAATTATCGACCGATTTTTTATTTATATTCAGCGGGTTTATTAAGAGAGAATTGCAAATATAATGCTAAAACTTTGGGAAATGA
>JBAGKK010332439.1:0-19421 GCA_037177015.1 Euceroptres primus
TACTGTCATAGTATGAATTACCCAAACTAACGTAGCGTGAGACGAGATCATACGAGAAAAGTAAGTATGTTCTCTCGATGTAACACAAAAAACGCTGCATAACTTTTTTATTTTTGAATTAAAAAAAAACTAAAAGCATGTTTCAAGCTGTTATTTCTCTCTATTGAATCGCGAAAAGAGCGATTTCCTCGATTTCGAGGATGACATTGAGAAAAACATGATTTCTTGCAACTATTTCAACTTGTAATTAATTATGTATAAATACTTTTTTCGTACAACTGATGCTTTTTTTGTGACTTCACAACTCTCAGAAATGACATTTCTGAATTTACTAAGTGACTTATGGCAATTAGGCCCTTATACACTGCTCTTCTTCCCCTGGCCCACTTCCGAATCGAACTTGACCAAAATTTTCTACAGGGACATGAGTTAAGAGAAAACAAGTATTTTAAGCCAATAAAACGATTTTCAGAAATTTGGCACTTACGCCCCTATGCAGTGTCGCCCTTCATATTATTTTCTCTTAAAGGATATGAAGTCATCAATTTGAAATTACTTACTACTATTATAATCCATGTTGAAAACTAACGAGAAAATTAATCATTTGTATTCATACGTAAAAAGGAAGAAATGATGAGAAACGAGTGAGTTAATTAAATACAAAGTGTAACAGAAGACTGATTGGATATTAGTTACATTGGGTAATGCAATCCTACTGGTTATTGAACGGTGAACGGGACGTGACGTCATCCGAACAGGTGTTATACAGACTAGTGACTTCCGGTGGTCATGCTTCAATGAAAACTGCACTAAAAACTTTTTGACATTGATCGCACAATGCATATAGTCTATTTATTTTGCTTCAATTAATCGATTATTCACCTATTTGCCATGTTTACTGATGACTCATCAATACCTCGCTTCAATCCAAAAATGTCTTCTTCAACATTATTTGAATTTTCTGAAACGATGGCAAAATTGAAACTAATATTAGTATCACAGTATTGGATTTAAAATATCAGTGATACCATACATTTTTCTGTCATGTTTAATCAACAATCTGAAGAGTGAATACAATCTCAAGCTTAGAATCGGTGTCCATGAAAATATGAATAGAAAAATCGGTGTGAAAAGAAAAATTTGACGCCCTTTCTTAATGCTTTTGAAAGATTTACTTTACAACCTTCAATTTGCATAGATGCATTTTGCGGAGCGTAACGAAAACACGAATATCAATTTTTTTCATCTTTTCAAGAACATTTACACTGTTTATCCATTGGACGTGTAACCATCATTATACCACCACTCTGGAACAAGCATCCTCAGTGTTGAACGGTTACGAAGGCGGAAATGCTTATCATTATCTTAGACTGGGAGCCTTTAATGCTTGGTTTAGCACCAGGTTCAAGGGACTTCCCCTACCGGTTATATACACTTCTCCTTTTGTTTCCTCGAAGCCAGACAAAACTAAACTCGTTGCTCGTAGGCCTTCTTCCAAATATTCCTCGGACAATACTCTGCCTCCTCGAGAGACATTGTTAACGGGTATTGTTTCCGGTAGCCTGATAATAGGTACCAGGAGTGAATAATAATTCAGGTTGTGAATTAGGCTTTGTGAGGTTTAAGAACTTTTGAACTTGACCTTTTCATGAATATGTATAACAATTATAAATTTTTACTTTGCTTTCATTATTGTAGATGATTTTTGGTAAATAAAAAATTTGGTTGCCCTAAATACACGTCATTGTGTCTTTTAAAAAAAATATATTAGCACAGCAAAAACAAAGGATACAGTTTACCTCAATTCCAAGGTAAAAATTACCTGGCACAAAACTTAACTTCACAGGATAAATTTTACCCAAATATTGGTTAAATTATCTTTTGTTTTTCCATGACAAAGCATGTATTTTGAAAGACGTGAAGTTGTCTGAATGAAAATTTATTCTTTTAGAAACTTACATGCAACAAATTTTATCCTTAGTTTTTTCTGTGAGGCTGAGAGGAAAAGAATGTTAATTTAATTTTAGTAATATCCCAATGAAGAGTAAACAGAACTGAATGTAGAACAGATGTTATTTTTATGAATTTGTTTCCATATATTTTAAATTTAAATTCAGAATTGGTTAATTTGAAAAATATTTCATCTCATAAATTAAATTTTACATATGTTTAATAAAGTTTTTTTTATAGACAGTATGATATAGTACGTTAGTCCCTGCAAAGGTGCATTGTGATATATAGTCACGTCCCTATTGAAGGAGAAAAATAAAACGAGGGTTGAATGTTAATTTACATTGGAAACAGGCAAAGTACGATTGCTATGTTTTGTAAAGTGCTTGATGCATTACAATGGAAAAAATCTTATTTTGTTATTTTATTATTAAGTACTCTTCATATGAGAAGGTATTACTTTTTTATAAATTTATTTACATATGTTTCGATACATTAGATATTTTGATTATATTAGGTATTTCTCTCGTTGAAATACATAGTGAGAAATTATACAATGGCATCTGAAAGAGCGATTTTTATCCATAAATAATTATAATAATTAATTGATTATTAGACCATATTATTCAAATTCAAATTCTACTTTAAATTCTGCATTATGTAAATTAAAGTAATTAAATCTTGTAATCCAGGATTGCATGAAATATTAAAACCGATTTTTTATTTGAATGCATGAAATTAAAATTTTAGTAGACCAGCATGTTCACTATGAACATGTAAAGTTATAACTTTAATTAATCGGTGTCCAGCACGCAATTAAAATTGAGTTTTATAAATATGTGTATACACAGGGATTCTCCACGAGATGTATAAAAAAGTAAAGAATGCGATGAGAGGAGTGGCGACAATATTATTTTTTTCTCGATACTGGTGAAAGGCATAACTGCAATGGCGTAGAGTACCTATATCTATATAGGACGCGAATTCCATATACGTGGTTCACATTATTCTCATTTTTTGCAGTGAAAAGAAATTTGTAGTTTAGAAAACTTTGAACTGGGTTTGGACTATTTCATTTTCAGTATTCAAGTAAAAATACTTCAAATTATAAATTAATTAATTTTATGGATGATTATTGTGTCGTACTTGTAAATCTTAAGATCAAAAGGCACTCAAATCTTCTTTAGTTGTAGACCTTCTTGTTAGTGAAGCAATATGAACTTAAAAAGAGAGCCAAAGTTATCCGAACTTTATTTCTCAATATTAAACTGAGCTATTAGTTCAGTTCAGCTATTAGATCAGTCAATTCTTATTCCTCAACTTTTGACTAATCTGAGAAAGAATGAAGAGGAATTATGAACATAGAAACAAAATTGAACACTACCGATTACAATGATTGAGAAACCACTTGCTTCTCGTTGCACAGAAAACCTAAAGCTAACAAAATGTTGCAAACAAGTGACAACTAGTTTTCACCTATTTGCAGCATTCTTGTGTCAATTCGGATCAAATTGATCCAATTTCGGATAAAATTGATATTCGCATCGATTTAATGAACGGACAATTTATTGTCCAAAGAGCGATATTAAAATTCGTTGATATTAAAGTACGTTCACTGTGATTATTTTTCCAATTGTAAATATTCTAAGCTAAAACTAAATAAAACTATCTAAAAGAGAAAGTCTAATGTTCATCCAATAATCTAATATTGTAAAAAAAACACCTAATGAACATTTGTGGCTTAGTTTTTAGTTTTAAAATGCCTAAAATTGGAAAAATAACTTTACATATTTTGATATCCTCGAGTTAGAAATAATAAATCCTCATAGTTTTGCCATCAGAACCAGTTTATTTAGAATAGTTGATTTAAAACACTATTCCCTTGCAGACTCACTCTTTTAATCAAAAGCCCCGCTACGCCGCTGGTGCTTCAGCTGAAGAGCACTCTAACGTTAACGCCATAGCATTTATGGTGTGTACCTGTCAGCTCATGGGTTTTGCTAGAGGATTCTGTCGGCCTACCATCCCCAACCTCAATCCTATCCCCATACCACTTCCTATCCCCACTTTGAACTAAAACTCTTTCTTCTTCCTTCTGCTCCGTTCGGTAACCTGTAGTATGCCATCGTTGTACGCGTTCAAGTCAACTGAATCCCGGTGTGATCTACTAATAATAAGTTTTACTTATTTGGATCCTCAAGGTTTTGACTTTAATCATTGAGGATATCATTAACGTTTCAAACATCGTACATCTAATCAACCAAAGTATTCTTCAATCTGAACATTCTTCAATCCAAACATTCTTCAATATGAACAATGTTTATTGATTTGGAGCAAAAATTAAGTGTAGATATTATAAGTGACCAGTTGCCTGTGATCAGATACGAAATCAATTAAATCCAAGCATCATTAAACACTTATTGAATGCAATAATTGACGTTGGATAACGACCCAATTTTGTTATTAAAATATTAATCAATGTTCATCGGCGTGAACAACTTGTGAGAAGTGCACGCACTTCCGGTTCTAGTGATGGACGTGAAAGGTGCTTGCGGATGAGATTCAGTGACTCTGGGTTAAAATGAGAAGGAAAATAGGGTGAGAGTCTTAAGAGACTCTTGGTAGAGTTTGTTGTTACAAAACAATTCTAATATTTCTCTAAACATTTTTTGATGAATGTTCTATTGTTCTTGCATTAGAAAATCTGTTTCGAATAAAATATAATTTAAAAGAAGCACTTGAAGGATAAAAAAACACTAAGAGGAAAATTACTTAAAAGAGGAAACCTACAAAGTGTGTAGAAGACAATGCTTGTTATGGTCTCTGGACTGTTTTAACCCAAAACTGGAAATTGTGAAAGATCTTTTGTTTCGTGGAAAAAGTGAATGAGTTGTGAGAGGAAGGATTTTTAAATTTCACAGAGTGTATCCAAATAAATCAGTGAATTTCTTGCCCAAGGATAAGAACCTTCTTTACACGTTACCCATTTCCTGTTGCATTGAAAAGCGCATGTAAGGTGCATTCGTGACGATCACTGAGGTTCCGCAACATAGACTAGAGGACGACGTACTTGAAATATAGCAGAAGTACTTATCAAAGTCCGGGAAACATGCTGATTCTTCCAAACATTAGACTCCAGGTAATGAGTAACATGCTAACGGCATTATTAGCTTCTCTAACGTTGTAATTAAAACGCATCATTATTCCCCGTTAACGCTGTTCTCTCCCTGCTTTACCAAGAATAATAGCTCACATTATAGTTTGTTAAGAAAAAAAATATATATATATATCAAGAGTTTTGTACGGTGCATTCGTTATGGAATAATTTCACGTGGAGCATTCTTTTGTTGAGGGTGCAACGGAACGTGAAAGGTGAAACGTGAGATTTTTTAGACAATGTGATTCAGGTTGAATTTGCAAAGTGACTTTTTATTGGATCGGTTAGGTTTATTATTTACTATTGGGAAAAAAGGAATTATAATTAGAAATGTCCTCAAAATTAAAACCTTTCATTATCCTTCAAATTAAAAAAAAATGTTAAAATTTGGTAAAAGGTTTGGATCAACCGGCTTGATCCAGACTTACTCCGCGGTTGACGGTACATTTTAAAATGGCGAATGAAACATCTTTTTATCAATTTTGCGGCTCCTTGTTTATTTTGAATTATTTTGCATTTAATTTTAAAATTAAAATAACAGTAAAAAACAACAATTCACTAATTTCAAATGTAGAATTATATTGAATTATTTTATACAAGAACAATTATTTTATTTTAATTGTCTGCTTTGCGGTCTAGATATCATGATCTGTAATTTCAAATAGCCAGTGTTTTTTTTTATTTAAAAGAAATTTATGGCCTTCCGTGCCATAGAAATGTCTACATTTTCAAATTAATTTTCTAACCTAATTGTTTTATTTATTGTTTTACTTGTTACTATTTTTTAGAAGAGATATCCTCTGAAAAAAGAATCACTTTTGACTGTTGACTTAGAAAAATATCAAAAACTAAAATTTCTGTAGAATTTCGTATCTATTCTCTAATTCATTCTCTTTTAAATTCTCAGAGAATTTTTCTGAAATTTATAAAGAACTTCTTTGGAAACATCAGATTATCAAGATTAGAATAATATTCTTTTTTTTATGAAACTTGATTTTGATAAAAAAAACAGGAAGAAGAAAAACTAATGTAAGAGTTCATTGCATTCGCTCTCTCCTTTTTCACTCGACAGAAGTTAATAGAAAAATTCTAGTTTCGTGCAACATACGATTACAGTCATGATTACGTGGTCGGGACCGTGTTTATCGCACACATCACAAAGAACGCTTTTAATGCATGCCTCGAAAAAATATGTAATTTAAAACGTTTCATAAGAATTGTCTTCCATAA
The DNA here is from genome assembly GCA_037177015.1 of Euceroptres primus. Lineage (NCBI taxonomy): Eukaryota > Metazoa > Arthropoda > Insecta > Hymenoptera > Figitidae > Euceroptres > Euceroptres primus. The sequence continues at coordinate 6,338 of JBAGKK010332439.1, forward strand.
ACGCCTAATTAGTATCCATGTGTACGTGACGCTTGTATTAATAAAAAAAAGTTATCTAATCACTTACATATACATGTACGACATTCTCCATTTACGGAATTCCGTACCAGTTCCCCTTTTAAGTATTAATAATTTCTTCGTAAGCTTATATATTTTTCTGTTATAGGTGTATTTTAATTTTATTTATACAAAGATAAAAAGAAATCACACTTCTTACAACCAATTTGTAATTTTCTTATTCAGAAAATTTGTTTTTCTTATATGTTGACAATATTTCCTTTATCATCCAGCTCCATAAATTATCATGTTATAATAACTAGTTTGTTATCAAAATATGTCACTGCTAATTAAATTTATTAGTTGACCTAAACATTTTATTGGCAAATGTGATTTGCTGCTTCAAAAAATTGGATGGCTTCCACAACCAATAAAATGGTTGAACCAACTACAATACTGCCGTCCAAAGTAAAAAGGTACATAAGTGACATTGTCGCTTAGGTCGACTTTTCCATTGCTAGGTTTAAGAGAATAACCCTAAACTACAAAGTCACTTACGTATCTTTTTACTATGGACGGCAGAATAAATATGCAGTTACCATAATATTGACCACATTTCTACGTAATTATAACACTACAAATTATAAAATGAGAATCTTATCTATTACGGAAGCTCCTCAGCTTCATTAAGATCTTAATTTTTAAATTTCCATCCCTTGATACATTCTTTATTCACCTCGTACAATATATATAAAAACATATACCGTTTGCATATATTCGCAATATTGATTCTTACGATTATTAAACTTCCGTCAGGAGGAGGTAATGGGAGGTCTTATTGCATGAAATGCTATGTAAAAAAAAAGAAGCACCTTGAGTTCGAACTCGAGTTTAATTAAAGGCGAGCAACATTTCTTGATGCACTGTAGGTATCTGTGCTTTACGATGATAGTGATACATGCATCCTTATTGGAGTGATATTTCTTTCCTCCATACCACTTTGCCACTAAATATAATCGAAATGAATACATGCCTGTAATAAATACGTGCCTGTAATAAATATAAGCACGGAATAAATACGTACCTACAATAAATATAACAAGTCGACAAAAGAAATAAAAATATATTCACGGATTGCGGATGAAGCACTTTTTATGGAGACTTTTCTCTTTGATTCTTAATTGTGGTTAGTCGCTAAACTTATCGTTTAGTCTTCGCTTTTGATTGGTCATTCTTTATTCTATTGACCACTGAGAAAGTGATAGTGAAGAATATTTCAATCTCTTTTGTTTCGCTTCAGTTAAAATTGCAGCTTCACTGTTCAGTGAAAAGTCATTCAACCCATTATTTGTAGTTTTAATGTATTAGATTGGTTTTATCGTTTGTTAATTTATTAATTTCCTTTGTTTTCCTCCTTGTATTTTTCAAAAACAGTTTCTAAATACTGCTAAAGAGGTCTTCAGTTCTTCTGAATTTAATAGTCAAACAGGATTCACAAGTTGATGATATGCGATCATCTGACATTTACTAAAGATTAAATCTTCTCACTAAACTAGTCGATTAGCATCGGATTCTTATTTGTAGAAACTTGTATATTGCGAGGATATTACTACGTTTTCTCTGATTAATGGAACGAATTTATTCGAAACTGGAAATGTTGGCCCAGATTTACTCAAGAATAGTTGTCTAAGATTAGAGATTGGATTTAGGAAAGGCATGTGAAAGAGGTTGTTTATCTCGAATACATAGGTGAAAGGGCTTTAGACGTGTGAAATCTTTAAAAAAATCACTCAAGACTTTGCACAAACTCAGATTCATGCAATTTAACACGTAATCATGTACTCAAAGAGACGCAACTTATTTTTTACAATTAAAGCATGTACTATAGAATTAAAACACATGCTCTGCAATTAAAGTTTGTTTTTAAACACTTTAACTGACTTTACAGCAAAGTTTATTGAAGATAACGGCTTTTAATTGCTAACATAGTTTTTAATAGTTGGCACAGTTTAAATAAAAGTTAGAAAACGTTCTGAAAATATGTAAGGCCATGTTAACTAAAAAGTGAAAATGGGGGTTCATATCAAGCAATAAATGTAACCTCGAAAATTGAGGTCTTTATAGTCATACAAGTTTTATGGATTTCTCATAGTTGTTTGCATCCAAGTTATTTACCCTTTTGAAAGCAATGGTAGTAAAAAATTTGACAGCCTTGGTTATTTCTTTTATCAATTTTTTCCAAGATCTTGCTTTTATTGTGACTGATTAACAGGTATGGAAAGATTGTGAGTCGTCATTCTGAAATCATCTTTTACCTGGATTATTGTACAGTCATACTGGAAATTAATAGAAAGACATCAGTGAATCGAATCAGGTTTAGTGGCTTGTTTACATTGGAATTTTATTTTTTGGCAATCATCTATACTATAGAATAGAAATCTAAATTCCATCAACATTTTTTCAACTTTTCCTTAGAAATTTTATGTAAATGGTAAACAGTAATTTTAAGGCTTGAGTTTTAAATTATCCTTTGCGAAATGTTTAAAGCTTCAAATTGTAATGTTCTATAAACGATGCATTTTATTGCAAATTGGATAATTTGAGGCTGAAAATTTGAAAGGCGTTGCCAGCTATCAATAAAATGTAAAGACAGGAAGCCGGAAATTTCCGGTGGTGAATAGTCTGACGAATTATGTTTTCCGTTCATCGAACCCAATCGACCAATGACAGAGCTATAGGTGAAATCGGAATCGGAAATCGGTGAAGAGAATGTTCTTCTACGCCGCTGTAATTGCGGAAGCCGCAGCAGATTGCTGTTTGGTTCACATAAATCGTTCGCCAATGGTCGATAACATAGGATCGTCCTTTTCTACTGGGATATTCCATTGCTGGACTCGCGTTTCTCATTAGACATTGATGCAGTACCCTACCTGCTTAATCCTTTTTCCACATTCCTCACCGTGGTGGTTTATTTTCTTCAAAGTGAACTCGTTTCTATGGAAGTATGGAGTCAATGGAGTCTTATAGACGACAAGGTGCAGTTCCTAGTCCACGTAATCATCCCTTTAGCTTTATAGGTTTATCCTTTTCTCGGAACAACATTTTCTCCTTACGCAACGCATCAATTGGCTCAAGAAGTGGACAAAGTGTGATGTAAGCTGTGACGGATTTAAAAGCCGGAAAATTACAGTTGATAGGGGAAGGTTTCCTAACGTTCAATCTACTCCCGATCGTATAATTCAGTTATTTAGCAGATTTTGGTGTGTAACTAAAATTTGGCTCAACAAAATCGTTGGGTGAAGTGTACCAAATTTATCGAAGCAAATGATGTAGTTGAATGAAACAATTTTTTTCTGAATGTAAGAAGAATTGAACAGATCTTTTTTACTTAACTGTTCGTTTTATACTTTGTATATACCAGAAGAAAGTTTCTCTGAATTTAATTTTTAAAAGAAAAAAAATGTGTGCATCGATACGACTTTTAGATAAATACAGTTTCTATGAAATACTTTCACACGATTCATATCATTTGTCATTAATAAAAATGATTATTCATATAAAATTTATAAGGTTTCTGGATCAAAGTTCGAAAATGTAGAACATGAGAAATAAAAAGTAGGTAGTGCAAAACTTTATAGTTAATTTGAGGACAATAATATGACACTATCAGATTTACATCCAGTGAAAGTACATTCCATTATTTACTCTCCATAAAGAGTACATTAATTTGTTATTGTACATTGCTGGGTATTCATTTGGACATAGAGTTAGTCAATCTATAAATAATTTTAACATTAAACGTTGCTAAATTAATAAAAATAAGAGCAGAGCTATATTTTGTACTTTTAATTAGCTGCGTTCTTTTTTCTTTCATTCTATTCAATATGTAAGTGGATAATTAAATATATTTCAAAAAGGGAGATGCCTATGCCGTTGTAACGCTTGGAAAGCGCTAGAAAAGACATTTGTTTCCCGTCACGCCATTACAAGCCACATTATACGATGCGACGACCATGCAAAGGACGTAAGGCTTCGAAACCCTCACTTCTTTACCATAAACTGTATACCTGACCTATGCTACTCTACACAACTTGAATATCAACCAAATAAAGCTAAACTCTCAAGGTACATGACATGAAAGTACTTGAAAAACTACATAATATGTTACGTATTTAGAAAGACAACTTTTATTGCACAATTCTCGACAAATTTGTTACCCAATCAATTTCTTTTGACAAGATTCCAATTTTGTAAAGTCTACCGGAGAAAGTCTTATGCAGTGGAATTTTTTAACATTTTTTTTATTACATAAAGATGTTTTCAGGTAGGTTCTCTAATTCAAGACAGGAAACTTCCTTTTATAAGTGCATTTCAATTTTCCTAATGATCCTATTACCAAATGTTTAAGGGTTAAATTATGATTCGTGATAATAATGATTCGTGATAATAAATTATAATTCATTTTACAAAAAAATGTTTGTACCACATAGAAAATTATACAAGAAACCATATAAAATTTTTTTGTACCATATATATTTTGAACCGTAGTTTCCGCCGGTTGATTGGATATACTTCATTCTAAAAATATTAAAATATTCAGATGCTGTATTGTTGTTTTCTCAACAATGTCACATTTTTGTTTTCATCAAATACCAAAATAATATTTTCAAGTTTAGATAATATTAGAAAATACAATTTAGGTGCATTGGATATTTAAATTTAAGGAAAAGAGGACATTTTTTTATCTTGCAACGAGAATTTCGAATATCGCGTGTACGAAAATGGTTTTCACTTCATGAAGAAGAAACAGCTGATGTGTCACGTGAACGATGACCTAGTACCTGGGCTCAAGAGTGTGGCACACTACACGTTTTACAACTTCGCGAGCCGCATTGTCGTTGCTTTTCCTTCATCATGGTCACATTCCAGCACACATCTCTGCGTGCAAACTTTCATAGTAAAGGTTGAAAATTTAAACAGTAGACGTAGGTTCTTAGGTCAGATGAAGAAAGAAAAGATTTTCTTATCACGAAAATTAATTTAAGACACAGCTATTCCAATAATTCACATAATGTGAAATTACACATTACATAACTACAAATTATTTCCTAAATTATCGTTAATATTCATGCACACCTGAATACAAGACAAAATTGGTGCAGAAGTACTGATATGTGAGAATTTTATTCAATTAAGGCCAACTTTCTTTTTTATCTTCATTATTCCTGCCAAACTTATTATGAACTAAGTCTATAAATGCACAAATCCAGAAAAATTTCTCTCAAAATTAGGTGCAAGAAAGTGATTCGAAAGAGATTCAATTTCTGCATAAATTATGACAATTTCGAAAATAGCCATGAAAGGAGAAAGTTCAGTTTGTCAGTAAACGTTTAGGAAGCTTTTTTGAGTGCTCGCTGATTGATGCTAATTAGTATGTACTAATGTCTTGGAATGAAAATTTCTCATTCACGTGAAGGAATTTTCCATTACAATTAACTTGCCGTCTTTTTAATTTAACAATATTCTTTTCTGGAGACGAAAACATTTACTCAAATCTTAACTTTATAAAATTACTCTATCGAACAAAAGGGCCAATATATTTTTCAATTTATCTCACAGTTTTCTTATTTAATAATTAAAACATGCCACTGATTTCTGAGACCTTCTGCTAAATAAAAATAATTAAAACCACTGATCCATGCTCAGTGGATAAAAACCCATAAAACTAAGAAAAGATGGTTTTTACTCTGGTTCCACTCATTAACTCCTGTTTATGATCCTTGAGGAATGTCGACCTATTGAATCCAGCCCAAGGTCATCAAACTGAAAAGGGTTTTTCTTGACTATGATTGATTTGTTAAGATCTTAATAAATCCGCAACCTATTATATTTTTAAAATCAATCGAGGACACTGACGTGAGGTCGACATAATTATTTGATATTGAAACACAACCTATTCATAATCACATAATTGTGGATTTGCCTGAAGTTTTGAATGTTCAAATGAACGAAATTTTTGCTTGATTTCATTTTAAACTCAAATTTGTTTTGAAATATTGGTTTAGTAATAAAAAAAACTAAATGATAAAAATTATGCTTCTTTCTATTTGTAGTTGGAACAATATTTCAAAATAAATTTGAGTTTAGAAAAAAAATTGCGTTCATTTGAACGTTCAAAACTTCAAATACATCATGATTGCCCCATTTTCCAGTATCTCTTATCAACCGGCCTTCTATTCGTTTCCGCGATTTTATATTTCTTTGAACATCTGATATTCTGTTGATTAGTGATGTATGAAGCAAAATATATGATAGCCCCCTATCTCAGGTGTCCTCACAGCTCAAACTAACCTTGCATCGCTTTCCAATCTTAATTAGAGCTCCGACGAGGCTTCAACCTTCAAATGTTGTATATACACATTTTAATGTGTGTACCCACCACGACTACAAGTATACGATGAACGTTTTATTGTTTCTCTCCAACTGGTTTCTTAAGCTTGTTCGATGTTGCTTTATCATTATGAATAAATGTGGTCGACACCATTTTAGTTTTTTTGGTTTAATGCAGCAAGGACGGTTGTAGATCGCAGATCTTGTAAATTAAACGAGATTAAAGGGTAGAAACATTCGAACAAGCTTGATGAAATATGCTGTACTACGAAAAAGCTACATTATGAGAATAAGGTTGTTAATATGTGTCGTAATTATTAAATACATAATTTTCCTAAATGTCGTAATAGATAGGAAAGATCTTCCTTTTAGTTGAGTAATTAGTCTTAAATAACATTTTTGAAGAAAGCAGGAAATGTTATAAAAGATAAGATCTGGAACCTAGATGACTGTTAGATGTGGAATTACATTATAATAACATGATTAGAAATCGTATTTGTCAGATGTAAAACCAATTGTTTTTTAATTGAATTTTATGAAACAATTATTATCACCAATCACAATAGAGTCATATTGATGTTTTCCAAGACAAGGAACCTTATACAAGTATATGAATAAGAAGATCAGTATCAAGACTCATGCCTTGTCAGTGTTTCTAACGTGTTTCCTCCTTAAAGTATTTCCTATGAAATTACTTGCCCTAGAGCAAGCAACACCCACTCATAATCGTCGTTACCGTCAGTAACGCGAATGATGGATGATGAACATAAGATCTGAAAATTTTTAAGAAATCAGGTTCTGCCCACGTACACTTAAAACACTGATCTCCTTCTTCGCAATTATCGATAGGAATCTAATTACCATCTGACTTTGGTTATCCTTGGCTTCTAATGTTCAGCAGCATAGAAAATTGCCAGAACAATTATTCTATTGTGTAATATTACTCTAAGATTGTCTAATGCACTACAGTTTTTATTTATCTTCTCTAGTGGATGCTTGAAGAAGCAATATTTAGTAATAGAAAAATAAATCAATACCACACTGAGAAATGAATTTTCGCTTAAAAGAACCATTCAAAGGGGTTCATATAAAAGTGTATCAAAGTATAATGTTGTAGGATGAACTCCTTGCTCATCCGTTTGCCTATACTTGTATACTAGAATTGCAGTTGGTGGGGGAGGGGATGGTGTACCGAGAGAGGGGTACCGTTATCGGCCCCCTTCTCTAAGAACTTCTTCAAAAGAAATCTTCTCGTTCCTTGCTCTTCTCAGCTCAGATCATCAAACGATCCAACTTCACGCCTGCACATCTACCTAGCTCTCAGACATACATAATTTCATATAATTGTTTGTAAATTCTTCACGAAGATGTACCATCTGTTTCTAATGTTCAGCAATTTTGCAATTCTCAAAGCTTTACAGAAAAACAAAATTATTGAGAAAATTACTTAGAAAAACTAAGATTGAAAAAATGACTATTTTCTTAAAAGATATAGTGATTTCCTTTGGCAATTTTCTAAGCAAAATTGCTCATCCACCACTTGGTTTGTTCTTCCTGTCGGAAATTGGAACATCTGAAGTGAGCCTTGTCTTGTAGATGATAGTCTTTACGAAACTATGTTAAATTATGAGTCTTTAATGAAGGAGTAACTGTAGGTTATTGTAGATGTAGCCCATAACAGAAAATTTGTGTGCTTTGATGTGGTCTGTTAATCACATGATAGACATTGTGATACTCACTGTTAGGTATTGGTGATTATTAACACTGAAATGATTTTAGCTTTGCAGAAAATAAATAAAGACTTTCATTTACTGGGTTGATTCAAAAATTATATTGAAACTAGGCCAAGTGCGATGATCCTTGTCTTAAAGGAGAAGGCTATATTTACGGAAATACTCTAGAGAAATTATGCACAACAAGACAGTATATAAAAGGATCAGTAAATCAGTATCAATCTCGAAAGTTTTTTAATCTGCTACCTAACAAAAAGGTGTCATAGATTCGTGGGCTTAGAATTACTTTCACTATCTAGAATTTTGCAGCAGTATCTATGTAAATGTAATTTCCTTCACCACAAGATTATAGAAGTGTAATTTTTCTGTAGATTGATGGAACCTACAATTCTAAATGATATACTTTTCTGTGATGATCTTTAATTAGAGGCTAGGTGGTAATGTTCGATATGCTCTTCTGCTTTTCTTGAAGCAATTCATCATAATATCGACACTCCATCAAAATGTAAAGTGCAATCATTACATACTCCTCCTTGATGAATATGATCTGCATGGTCAGTGGTCTGGTACTGATCAGAAGGAACCGTCTTGCATCGTGTCTCTCCCCACCAGTTCCTTACAAGTTCCTTCCCTTTCACCAATGTTCAACAGGCCCATGGGCCGCATGGGCATCACGCTGACCACTACCATCCAGTTACGTCCAGACAGTTGCAAACGTGGTCCAGCCATCGACCGATCTCCTTAAACTGATCCTTGATCATAAACACGCCGACCACGCGTTTTTACAATCGATTCTTTAACAACACCCACCGGTAGTTTTGCCGTATTTATCGTATTTTACCTCAAACAGTGGCATTCTCAATTGAATTATTACAGTGATTTTCAAGTGATGACAGTGATCCAGCAATTGCTTAATGTTTTAATCAGGAGATAATTTATTGAAATTGATTCCACTCTGAAAGAGGTTTAATGACATGATAAGAATGAGAGATGGGGTGTTGAAGATTGTGTACATGGTGTGGCTAATAAGAGTTAATTAATTAATTAATTAATAATTTGTTCAGAAGATGTTTGAAGAAATATGATTTGTGGTTTGTGGTGTAGGTAGGATGTGTTGAGTGTATTCTTGTATGAATCTTAGAAAAGAAGTTGAAAAGATGTGTTGTTTGTTCTTTAATGATTATTGTTCTACGATTTGTTGTCCAATCTTTTCTTAATCTCAATAATCTCTTAATCTTCTCTATCTTGTTTTATTTCTGTACTCAAATCAAGTCTCAATGAATAACAATCTTGAAGAAAAACGTATATTCAGGAAGAAATATGATAACAATCTTCTAGCATCTTATTAAATTAACCCAATTGATATATCTAGACCCAATTAAGATTTGCAATACATCAAACAAATCATCTTCAAGATTAATGTGTTGCATTCACAAAAACCTCGATATACCAAAATATATCTATAAATTAATTTAACTATCCTTATTAAAATTCAAGAAGCGTAAAATATTTTGCATCCAGTTTACATACACAAAATAACTAATTGGTTGTCATCCCATATATTAAATTCATATGTTGCATTTATCCGGAGAGGATTCGAGTACCTAGTGGCGTCCTGAAAACTGGTTTAAATTGCCATAGGCGCAAGTTTCCTTTTTGTCGTGAAGGCTCCCCATGGTATTTATTATTCATGGATATCGCGTGGATCTACTCCGTACTCGTCATCGAGCAAAGCTCTAGTGATTTTAGCAAAGTGGCCATTCCATTGGAACTCCAGACACAAATTCCGTAGGGAATTGTCTACCTTCTTGTGCTTTTTTCACAAACGGAAGTTTCTCTTCAACTGTCAACCGGATCATAGGAATGTGGGTTCCTTAACAGTTGTTGACACTCTAAAAACAGTTAGAGGATACCATGAACTGCCACTCTAGTGTTGTCAGGAATAAAGAAAGTTATTGTAAAACTTGAAAACAAATTCAGCATTCAAAATTAATGTAATTGTTGCTTATATTTGTTTGGCTTTAATCTTTGGTTAGCTTGCTGATACCATAAAGATTAAAATAACGTTTCATCTGCATCTGCGGCGATGGAAAGGATCTTGCTTGATACAAAAGGTTTTGCAGGTGATGTTGAATTTCGTCCCTTTAGGGACTTGATCTTCCTGTTCGAACATGGTGATTTATCTTCAACCTTAGGGCATTTATATATGAATACACCATCAATTTTCAGATACCAACCTTGCTTAAGAGAAATTCCGAACTAAATTATGCAGCATTAGATAATCTTTCTCGTTATCTGAAATCTATTATAGAAAAGTAGGTGATCATGTTCATTTCTTATTGTTTTTTTTCTTATTTCTAGTACTTTTTTTTTATCCAATACCAACACTCGGGCAGGACATTAGCAAAGATTTTAAACTCAAGTTGAGCGAATTATGCCAAATTAATTCTGATGATCATCATTACATACGGTAAATTGTACTCGATACATATTTTAAACATCTCAAGTTGCGCATCGTGTTGCGTGACGTCTGCGGTGAGACGGTTTTACAACGATGGTTATGTACCGAGAGATTACCCGTTACCATAATATTATTCTGCAAGTATTGCACCGCAAGAAATGAGCTATTTGATTGAAGAACCACTTTAGTTTGTATCCGCAGCTGGTAGAGTTTATTAGACTATTTTGCAGAATTTAAATTCCAGTGCAAATCTATGATGTACTTTAAAGCACTTTGAAATCATATGTTCCTTTGAAATTGATATTCTATAAAGAAAACAAATAAGGATTTGAAAATTTTTATTTTTTTTTGTGGCTAGGGTTCATAGAAACGTGAATTAAGCGAGGTTTTGCCAGCCGTATTTTTCTGCCTTTTTTAATATGACGTAATTGAAATCTATGGGATATTTGAAAGAATAGAATGTAATCCTTTGTACGTATGGTGACGAATATCTTTTCAGTTCTTTTTTCTCTTTTGTGAGATAGCCATTTATATTCAATCATAACTTCAACTTCTTGTTGCAAAACACAAAAGTAAAGGCAAGGATTTGACTGATTCATCCATTGACAAAAGAACTTCAATAGGCAAGAAAAACAGAAACCTCCTTTGAATCTTTAATTTGAACATCTATTATTCCCTTGCCTTCTCTCCTGGATCTTTAATTCGAATTTAATGGTTAAAGTATCACTTTCACTTCACTAAATAACGATTTTTTACACATTTAAAATTTCTTATAATTGTCTTATAAGTCCATTTCTATCTACTACATTCTTATTTGAAATGAGATAAAATATATGCTAATAAATGCAGCTGATGATGGCTAGAAATGCTAGAAATTCTAGAAGTCATCAGATTAATTATATGATACGCTGGCTCTAAATTAGCTATTATGTGCTTAGAAAAAAGTAGCAGATCCTTTGAAAAGGGAAGAGATTTATAAGAAAATATCCTTTGAAAGCGAATCTCTGATCATAAAAAAAAACTTAATGGTGGAATGGCTTAGCCGCTTAGGGATAGCATCTACCAATGAACCTTATTGCCTTCTGCATCAGTTGCATTGTAAACCTGCTCTATCTCTCATCTGAATGCGTGAATTCGACGTACGATGAGATTAAAATGCATTAATTAATGCTCACAATTCCCACACAAGATTGCTACTTACTCTAAAAAATGTTTAACACTTGTTATGAACTAAAAAATAAACTTTTATTTAAAAGAACAATAATTTAAAAACTAAACTTTCCTCTGAATTTAATTGTTAATTTATCATAATTTATAAAAGCAGTTTTTATTATTGAAACCTGCGGTTGATTTCTATTGCAATCAATATATAGCAATCGAAAATTTTAAATGTAAAAGAATTGGATGGAAGGTCTATAATTTGAATCTTGGAGATGAAAATGAAAGTTGAGTAAAGTTGCCAAGTAAGGAAAAAAATAGAATACCCTCACGCATAATCTCAGAAAGACGTGACCGATTAAAGAGGCTAGCCATGAAAGTCGTGAGTGTACTGCAAAAGATGTTCTGTTGATGTCCAACGATCAATCTAGATACATATTATTCGTCTATGTAAGAAACTCTAAACATCGCAATTATTAATCTCGAAAACTTGCTCATAAATCTCGAAATAGTGTAATTTCAGGATCAGGATTACGATCACGTCAGAACGAATCAAGATTAATAAATTAGTAATTAATCTAAGCAAAAGATGAGATCTTTTATACAAGATGTGATTGATCGATGCACTTAATTGCAACACCTTCTTCGTTAATCCGATAATAATTATTGTTTAATTAATACACATGCTTTCATCAATTACTTTCCCAGATGTCCTCTGACCAGCTTTCATACAAGACAGGGAATTTTTTTTTAAATCAAGGAAATTATTAAAAATTCCGAGAACTTAGAGTCAGTGACCGTTTTCTACTCATTTATTTGGTATTATATAATTAATTTAATCAATTAGTCAAAATCCATTAATTCCGATTGAGAATAAATAAAAAACTTTCTAGCCAGAAAAAAGAAACGAAAAATAATATTTAACCCGATGCCGGGGTAAATTTGCCTGAAACAAAAATTAACTTTATGGAATAAATTTTACCCAAATATCGAGATAACTTTTTTTTGTTTTATTATTAAAACACATGTATTTTGAAAGATGTGAGGTGTTGTCTGAATAAATGATTATGATATTTTAGATGCATGAAAATTTAAATTTTATCCATAGTTTTTTTCTGGGTTCCTGAAAGGTTTTGGAAGTTTTATTTAGGGAAAATAAAGAAAATGTGATTCTTTATTGGGGTTTAAAAATATAATTTGCCAGCCAGACAACATGCGCATAAGCGTTGTCAATAAAAAACGGAAGTCGGCCTCAAGGGTGGCGGAAATGTCGCGGAAAACAGAGTATAACCGGTCGTACGACCGTCACTTATTACAGAAACACGTATTCATATATATATATATA
>JBAGKK010332544.1:0-13012 GCA_037177015.1 Euceroptres primus
CCTAACGAAAAAATTGTGGTTTGGCATTAGGAAAAGGGGACAAAAAAAGTTTTTAAAAAATTCTTCTTTTCGGACTTTTCACTTGAAAATTCGAAATTTTGAACATTTTTCAAATTTTTCACATGGGAGGGGTAATTATGATGAATTTTTTGTACATGCAGTTTTCGATGATGAATAATAATATAAAATCCAAAATTGAAAAAAATGTCTCCAAGTTAGAATTTCTTTGAAATGTTAAAAAATGTTTGTTTTAAAAATAAAACATGTTGAATATGTTGACCCGAAAATCCCGTCAGTTTGAATTAAAGAAGTGTGCCATATTTTTAATTTCATAAAAAAATTTCTTCTAATTTTTTGAGTTTAATAATTCCAATTTTGAAAAATTGGACAATTTTCAAACGCGAAAAAAATATGACATTTTTTTTCATGAAACCAAAAATATGGCACGCTTTTTTAATTCAAACTAACGGAAGTTATGGCTCAAAATGTTCAGCTTTTTAAAATAAGTATTTTTTTGATTTTTCAAAAAAGATTTTTTGACATTTTCAAAAAATTCTAACTTGGAGAAAAACTTTTTTCCAATTTCGGATTTTATATTATTATTCATCATCGAAAAGTATATATACAAAAAGTTTGCCATAATTATCCCTCCTATAGGAAAAATTTGATAAATGTTCAAAATTTCGATTTTTCAAGTGAAAAGTCCATGCAGGAAAAATTCTTTAAAAAAATTTTTTTATCCTTTCTTTCTGATGACAAACCACAACTTTTTTTCCTAGGTTTAAAAGATCCGATTAATTTGAGCATTTTCATACCGCCCTGCACTCACACACATATACTCTCTCTCTCTCTTTCAGGTTTACACACATATACTCTCTCCCTTTCTGGTAAAATTTTGATACGTTAAATACTTCATGTATGAAAAAAGGTTATACTAAAGTAAATTCTCAAAATCTGCCAAAAATATATTTAGAAACGTTTTTAGAAATCAAAAATAAAAAGAGAAGTGTTAAAAGTTTGGAATAAAAACTCTAAGGTATTTATTTAAATATAATATTCTCAATAAGAATTTTTAATCATTCTTAATTAATTAATAAATACTTCAAATTGCAAAATAAGTGGATTTACTGTAAAGGAGGGGTTACAATAAGGCTTGTTTTTGGCCCCAGAATCAGAAAAAAAAATTTTACGAAAATGAAAACTCGAAAGTGTCTGATTTTTTTGCTCCATATTCATCTACTTAAAAGACATGGTTTTACATAAAAACAATTTAAATTAAATGATTTTTGCAGAATATAAAAAATGTCTACTGTAAATTGAAGACATTTTTTTATCTTCTCGAAAAATCATTTAATTTAAATTGTTCTTACGTAAAATAATGTCTTTTAAGTAGATGAATGTGGGGCAAAAAATATTGGACACTTTCGAGTTTTCATTTTCATAAATTTTTTTTTTTAATTCTAGAGCCAAAAACAAGCCTTATTACAACCCCTCCTTTAGATCATAAACTTTTAAATAAAAAAATTAAAAAAAAGACATGCAAAGTCATTATTATTTTTACTGTCTAAATTGTACAATTGAAGAAGTGTACAATTGGATAATTGTACGTTTGAAGAAGTGTACAATTAGATAATTGTACATTTGAAGAAGTGTACAGTTAAAGAATTGTTAATTAATAATTTTTTATTATTATTACAATTATTATCCAATTCTCCGTACAATTCTTCAACTGAACAGTTCTTCAAATATGCAATTATCCAATTGTACACTTCTTCCATTGTACAATTTAGGCAGTGAGAATGTACACTTTCTCAATTGTATCAGAATAATTAATTATAATAATAAATAATTAATTCATCAATAATTCTGATACAATTGTGGAAGTTTATATTTTTACTGTCTAAATTGTACAAATGCAGTGTACAATTGGATAATTGTACATTTGAAGAAGTGTACAGTTGAAAAATTGTACAGAGAATTGTCAAGAATTTTATATTTGAAGAATTTTATTCACATTGTATTTCAATTTTATTATTATTATTAATTCAATCTAAGAATTAAAAGATTGATTATTCATTAATAATTCTAATTCAATTGAAGAAGTGTATCATTTCAGGGTATAATTTCAGGGTTGTACAAATGAAGTGTACAATTGGATAATTGTACATTTGAAGAAGTGTACAGTTGAAAAATTGTACAGAGAATTGTCAAGAATTTCATATTTGGAGAATTTTATTAATGTTATATTTCAATTTTATTATTATTACACAGGCCCGCAAAAAAAACGTCTGTACTTTTCACCAGACCAACTTTTTCTTACGTATTTTTCGACGCTGAATCTGAATCTGCAGTTGAAAAATAGCCTCCCGCATCATTTCTTGAGATATATGCAAAAAACCCCATTTTTACGGTTTTTCATAGTTTTTTGGAGTTAAAAGAAAAGCGAAGAATGATACGATTAAATTGACTTTAGAATTGAATTTTACGGATCAAAATACATCGAAAATCATGGTGTGAATATTTTTTTCACGAACGACCTTTAATACGGTTTTTAAAAGTCTACTAGACCATAAAAAGCCGTATTAAGGGTCGAAATTTTGTGAAAAAAATATTCAAACCATGGTTTTCGATGCATTTTGATCCGTAAAATTCAATTCTGAGGTAAAATTAATCGTATCATTTTGCATTTTTTTTAACTCTAAAAAACCATGAAAAACAGTAAAAAATGTTTTTTTTGCATATATTTCAAAAAATGATGCAGAAGGCTATTTTTTAACTACAGATTCGGATTCAGTGTTGAAAAATACGTAAGAAAAAGTTGGTCTGGTCAAAAATACAGGCAACGTTTTTTTTGTGGGTCTGTGTTATTAATTCAATTTAATAATTGAAAGAATGATTATTGATTAATAATTCTGACACAATTGAAGAAGTGTATAATTTCAGGGTTGCTACAAGACCTGGAAAACCTGAAAATGTCATGGAATTTTTGAAAAGTTCTGGAAATCTGGAAAAGTCATGGAATTTTGAAGAAATGACTAACATTTTTTGGTGGCACCTATTTTAAGGGTATGTGATAAATAATGATATCACGAATTCTCGACCAATTTTTTATTTATACGCAACGGGTTTATTAAGAGGTAAATACAAATTTAATGCTGAAATTTGAGGAAATACTGAGAAATATATCAGGGAATCGATGTCTGGTGCGATTCAATTTTTATTTAAAAAAAAACTATTTTTGAAAAATATTTTCTCAAAATAAAAATTGTAACGCACCAGACAACGATGCCTAAATATATTCTTTATTATTTCTCAAAATTTCAGCATTATATTTGCATTTCTCTCTTAATAAACCCGCTGAATGTAAATAACAAATCGGCAGATAATTCGTGACGTCATTATGTATTAAATACGCTTTAAGTCTTACTAATTATTTTAGTCCTTCGCTGAGGATTTGAAAATTGCAAATTGATAGAAATTCTTTGGAATTTTTTGTTTGGAATTCAATAATTGTTGAAAAGCTCTATATATTTTCACTTATCAGAAATATCAGAAATCAGAAAATTTCACAGTATCAGAAATTGTCAGCAAATTATATTACAAACAGTGGAATATTGAATTGAATTGACTGGAATTTTGAAGTTCGAATTCTTTAGCAACCTTGACAAACATAATGATTGGGCAT
This sequence comes from Euceroptres primus, assembly GCA_037177015.1. Classification (NCBI taxonomy): domain Eukaryota; kingdom Metazoa; phylum Arthropoda; class Insecta; order Hymenoptera; family Figitidae; genus Euceroptres; species Euceroptres primus. The sequence goes on from JBAGKK010332544.1 coordinate 3,686, forward strand.
TGGAAGAAGTGTAAGTTGAAGAATTGTAAAATTCAAGAATTGTATATTGGAAGCATTTCACAATTGAACGGCTGATTATTGATTAAGAATTCCGATACAATTAAGGAACATTTCAAGAATTCTAGAACTGAAAGACTGATTAACAATTTTGCCAAAAATTCTGAAAAGTAATTTTTCAGCTCACTTGAACATGGTTTGCACAGCAACGATGGTATTACAATCAGCCAAAGTGTCTTCCTCTGCAGAATTGCTGAGTTCTTTGTTGACGACCACTACATTTTCCGCTAAAGTGATACCGGCTCTTAGAAGGTCATCTAGGCAATCTATGGAGCCTAGCATCCAATAGATCAGAGGAAAATAGGAAATCGCATCCAGAAATGCAATTTCCGGTCTCCTTTCCAGCAAAAGGATGATGGGATTTAAAGACGTCTTTGACCTAAGAGAAAATCGATACAACGTATGTTTAAATGAAATCTTGCTTGGGCCAAAGGTCGGTTTAGAAAGCATTTTGTACCTGAAGTGCGCTCTCAGGGGGATGATAAAATTGTAGATACCATTGCTCGCATAGTCTGCAGCCAATATGATGGTCTTGTTTTGCCAATTGTACTCTTTCGCATTTCTGTAACTACAGTGCTCGCAAACCTGAAAAATATATTTATGTTCATTAATCACTCTTATCCATTCTTATCTTTCATGAATTCCTATTCTAGAATCTAACATTATCGCTTTCTTGCAATTGATAATATATGATCTTGGAGATTAATCTGACGGTGGTAGTCTAGAAATTTAAAACTATAATTTAAAGAAAAATGAAGATAAATTTTCTCATTGTAATTTTATTTCTTCAATGACAATTTTTGTACAATTAATTTTCTTCATGTACAATTTTTAACAAAAAAATTGTACAACTGTAAAATATTAATTTTTTGATATAAGAAATTGAATGTCTTACTTGGGCCAGCTGAAGACAACAGAGTGGTTTTTTTTCCTTAAGTAAATAACAGAGAGTGGGTGATACTCCGATGAAGGGTGAGACAGGCGGAAATCCTTTGACAATTCTGCAACATCGTTTAGAAAGATGATTGAAATGTGCTTTTGACTTCAAGTCGGTAACATCGTCGGTTTTACGAGAGGCTCTCGTGTATTGCAGAAGCGATAAGAAATACGACAACAGCTGTACGAAAAGTCATTTTCAATTATCTTTTCTTTATCACTAGTTGCCCCTAAACACGACTGTTTTGTGCTTCGCAACATCAGAAAAAGGCTTACTTATTTCTTGTGCACATGAAGGAATACTGAGAATGACAATTTTCGTAAAACTTTTTAAACGAGACGTGAATTTTTTCGGGTATCATGTGGTTCCTGAGGGAGTTGCGAGGAGGCAATCGATTCTACCAGACACTTGGATCCCGTAGGTATCGTTCATGGGAATATTGAATGTGGAATGAAGATCGTAAAATTGAGGGTAACGGTCTTAATAGCTGATCGTAAATTGTTTTTTCTTATTTCGGAGGGAAAAGAAGCATTCACATAAAATACTGAATTTATTTTTTAGTCCAGTCAAATTTTCATTTTACACCGTATTCACTCACGAGCGCATTTTTTGCTTAATCGCTTCAGTTTGGGTCACATATGCGTAGATTGATGCTCTCTTATGGATTTTAGCGAAAAAAGGTAGAAAAAGAGGAAACGAAGTAGAAAAAATTCTGAGAAATTTGGAAAAAAAGAATGGCCTAGCAGATCAATTCATGAGTCATCGATTGGAAATTTAATTCACGAAGTTGAGTGTCGTTGAAATCTTGCCAACTTGGTCAAATGTTTTTAACAATTTTACAAATTTTATACGTCTTTTAAGTTTGTGTTTCTGTATACGAACGTTACATAAATATTTTTATGTTAATTTATTGATTTTATGTCTTTCGGAGTTTAAAAATTTTGAATGGAATGACTGAACTCGTTTTGTACAGGTATGTTTTACTGATTTTTAAATAAGTGGACTTTTTCAAATGTGTTTAATCTGTTTGTCAAAATTTGTCGCACCATGAAATTTTCATCATATTTGAGCAATTTCTTTTATTTATTAACTTATTTTATTTCATTACTCAAAATTTTGTCACTTAACCGAACTTTTGTTACTTTTATTATATTCTTTATTTATTTATTTTGTTTGTATGTTATACGATTTGTTGTTTTTTTCTCTCAGAATTTGACTTTAGTAAAATTTTATTGAAGGGGGTCCAAATTTAGGACCTAAACGTTTAATAATATTTTCTTGTCTTGATTTAAATTACTTTTCCAATCGATGACTGATGAATTGATCTACTATAAATACAAGGTCGAGACTGACTCATCAATAATGTCCTAGAGCCAATATTTTCTGAGATACAACGTTTCGAAAAACCCTGTTTTTTCTATTTTTGCCCAAAAATTGCTACTTTTCAAAAAACCATCTAGAACAAAGAACAACCCTCTAGATCCAATAGATCGCGAGCTACGACCGCTCAAAGATGACACCTTTTTGCCTGTTTTTATGACCAAAAATCATGGATTTAGTTTTTGTCAACTAGAGCGCTCCCTGATAAATCTACGTTTATGCTGTCAGAAGATAACTAAAAGTACATAAAATTCCACGTAAATTGAAAAAAAAAGTTCTATCTTCATAAATTTCGGAATTAAGGTAAATGGCCCAGTAATCGTACCGGTCCTAGTAATCGTGCAATTGGCTTATAACCTAAAGAAATAATTACAAAAGATCTTTAAAAAAGTATTTGCTAACCACAACTAACAAGCTTTAGCATTATTTATTATCAAAATCTATAACAATTAAGTATAAATGCTTAAAAAATAAGATTGACGGTGAAACGATTACTGGGACTAAGGTCACGATAAGGATGTTTACCTTATGAATTTTTAAAACTTTGTGTTTTTTTCACTGTTTCTCTCAAAAAATGGAAAACACGTTTTCTTGATTATTTCTGCAATCCTGACGTGAAAATTACATAAGGATTAATGAAAGAGGGCTTAATTCTGAGAAATTTAAAAAAAACGTGGTTCTAACTTAAATAGGTCAAAAGTTATGTCCTCTCAAAGTTGACCCTCTCTGTTTTTGTGAGTCAAACGTACTGAAAAATGTAATTTCAGTCATGTTTTGACTAATACAATAAAATATAATGCACTGAATGATTACTAATGATCAATTAAATGTTTCTTATAAAGAAACTTATAATTATTTAAACTAATTAATTTTTTTACAAATTAATTTTTCATTTTTTTCACCTTTTTCATTCGATTTCTTGCAGAAATTAATTCAAAATGGTTTATTCGTCACTTTTCATGAGTAATGAAACATATTTATAAATAAAGAAATGTTACTAAAAATTAAGCTTTCAATTTTTCAGCACTTGTGACTACTTTTGTTTTCTAATAAACCTAGTACAATAAAATATAATAAACTGAATGATATTAATCATTCAGTTCATTATATTTTATTGTATTATTGTATTTATTGTATTGTATTATTGTATTTATTATATTATGGTATTATTGTATTTATTATATTATTGCATTATTGTATTTATTAGATTGTATTATTTATTTTACATTTTATTGTATTTATTGTTTTCACTTTTCCAGCACTTATGACTACTTTTGTCTCCTAATAAACCTAATACAATAAAATATAATGAACTGAATGATATTAATCATTCAGTTCATTATATTTTATTATATAAGGTAATAATTTATTGTAGTAGCTAATAAACCTAATACAATAAAATATAATGAACTGAATGATATTATTCATCCAGTTCATTATATTTTATTGTATTAGGTTTATTAGGAGACAAAAGTAGTCATAAATGCTGAAAAAGTGAAAACTTAATATTTGATCTTGATCTTGATTAATTTTTATCTTGATCTATGATAATGATCAATTAAACATTTCTTATAAATAAGGTAATAATTACTTAACTTAATTAGTTTTTTTACAAAATAATTTTTCATTTTTTGCACATTTTTCATTCTTTTTTTTCGCAGAAATTAATTCAAAATGGTTTATTCGTCACTTTTCATAAGTAATAAAACATTTTTATAAACAAATAAATGTTAATAAAAATTAAGTTTTCACTTTTTCAGCACTTACGACCACTTTTGTCTCCTAAATTAATTGAAAATAGGTAAGTATTCATTATTTAGTAAGTAGAATTAGTAAGTAAAATTAGTAAGTAAAACAAAATATCATTTTTTAAGCAATAAATGTTAACACTGAGTCCCTTTTCTCATAATTATTCCATTGTTTTTAGAAAGAACGGAACGTGCACAATAAAAACGAATGTTTGAAATTATTACACCTTAAAATTAAATTAATTTAAATTCAGAAAAATTTGATTTTAAGGAAATCGTTCTAAATTTATAAGACCTCAATGGATGAATTCCAGAGCTTTATTATTATCCGTGGATAATAATAATAAAGTTCGGAACAGTTGTTTTCATAATTTTTAGGATGTCTAGGATGTTGACTTAAAAAAAGCGCCGAAAACTCTACCTCCTGGGTGGTGTGGAAATGGGATGTAGTATTGAATAAAGAAAATAAAAAAAAATGTTTATTATCCACTTTCCATTCCTTCTACAAAGAAAATAATAATTAAGTTAAACGGAATCCATTCTTAACATTTATTGCTTGCAGAAAATATTTTGCTTTATTTATAAATAATGAATACTTACCTGTTTTGAATTAATTTAGGAAACAAAAGTAGTCATAAGTGAAAAAGTGAAAACTCAATTTTGAAAAACATTTATTTGTTTGTAAATATGTTTCATTACTCATGAAAAGTAAACCATATAAACCATTTTGAATTAATTTCTGCAAAAAAACGAATGAGAAAGGTGCAAAAAATGAAAAATTAATTTGTAAAAAAATTAATTAATTTAAATAATTGTTAGTTTATTTATAAGAAATCATTAGTAATCATTCAGTGCATTATATTTTATTGTATTAGTTAAAACATGACTGAAATTACATTTTTCAGTACGGTTGACTCACAAAAAACAGAGAGGGACAACTTTGAGAGGTTATAACTTTTGACCTATTTATATTTAAACTAGAACCACGTTTTAAGAAAAAATTCTCAGAATTGAGTCCTCTTTCATTTATCCTTATGTACTTTTCACGTCAGGATTGCAAAAATAATCAAGAAAACGTGTTTTCCATTTTTTTGAGAAAAACTGTGAAAAAACACAGTTTCAAAAATTCATAACTCCGAAGTTTATGAAGATAGAACTTTTTTTTTTAATTTACGTGGAATTTTATGTTCTTCTAGTTATCCTCTGGCATCATAAAGGCAAATTTATTAGGGAACGCTCTAGTTCACAAAAACTAAACCCATGATTTTTTGCCATAAAAAAGGTAAAAAGGTGTCATCTTTGAGAGATCGTAGCTCGCGATCTATTGGACCTAAAGGGCTGTTCTTTGCCTTAAATTATAGATAATTACGTCTACTTTAAGTCATCTGCAGACTATTTTGGCGTAGATCAATTAATTATATAAATTCTAGATGGTTTTTTGGAAAAGTAGCTATTTTTGGGCAAAAATCGAAAAAACAGGGTTTTTCGAAACGCTGTATCTCAGAAAGTATTGGTGCTAGGAGATTATTTTTTTCCAAATTTCTCAAAATTTTGTCTACTTTCTTCTCTCCCCCCCCTCTCTCTCTACCCTTTTCCGCTAAAATCCATAGGAGAGTAACAATCCACGCACATGTGTTTTTAGGTCACCTTTCTCAAAAAATATGCCCGGGTTCCTGTTCGAAATTCCTATCACAAAACCAGATGGTATATAAATGACTCAAACTGAAACGATTAAGCAAAAAGAAAAAAATGCGCTCGTGAGTTAATACGGGATTTCGCCACTTTTTCCCACAATTTGACGGGACTATTTGTGAAATGGTGCATATTGTTCTTTATAGAAAAAATATTTGAGGAGGATTTGGGTAATATTTTAAATTAGAGCATGAAGAGTAGTTTGAATCTTTTTAGAGAAAAATTAGATATGGATTTAAGTGCTTTAATGTATAAGTGCTGCATGAATTAAAGTAATTTTTGATTTATGGATTCTCATGCATGTTGCTACGGAATTATATCATATGGAATTATCATAAATATAATAATTCAAACAATCAAATATTTGATCAGCAGTAGACATAGGCATGCAGGTGGAGAGTTAAAATTACTCTTAATTATTAATTATTAATATTCATATCAAATATAATAAATAATAATAAAATCTAATTCCCATTTTTGAATTTCTTTCCAGTGAATTTGGGTGCAATTTGCGTGGGATTAACTATGGGTTGGCCAAATTCATCCATAGAAGCTGACATCTATGGTCTAAATAAAAACTATGGATTTGCTGACAGTCTGGAATTGCAGTCAGCAATGAATGTAGGTGCCAGCATTGGAACTTTTCTGCCAATGTTAGTAGCAGATATTTATGGAAGGCGTTTTTCCTTTCTCTCTTCTGGAATCACATGTTCCATTTTCTGGATATGTGTGGCTTGTGCAGCTAATAAAACGGTAGGAAAATAATAAAAACTCTTATCATTCAAATTTTCTGGTGTGATAAAAAAAAGTCTGGTACCAAAGAAAAATTTTTAGTTGCTTCTTTTTGCAGCGAGTCTTGCAGGCTTTGGTGTTGGAATTTATGTAACCACTACAGTTCTTTTTGTGGGGGAAATATCTTCTCATAAAAATAGAGGAATTGTCGGAGCCCTCACATCACTTTTTGTCAAGTTTGGATTCCTGATTGTTGATCTCGTGACACTTTTTGTGAATCTAAGGACTTTGGCTGTCATAATGATGGTGGTACCTTTGACCTTTACATTGTCTATTTTCTTGTTCATGGTCGAGTCACCTTATTTTCTCTTCCAAAGGGGGAAGGTGAGTTCTTATTTCATTATTAAATTCACTTTAAATTTCACTTCAAATACTTTTATCACAGAAATTTTTCTTGCAGGTTTTGGATGCAAAAATCTCTTTAAAAAATTTGCGAGGTACGAGAACAGTTTTGGAAGTGGAGGAGGAATACAGATCAATGGAAAATTTCTTTAACTCTGACTATCAAAGAAAGAGGACACCAACTCGAGACCTCAAGGAATTTTTTTTCCCCCAAAATGCTAAAAAATCAGTGATTATAATTCTGCCTTTATTGTGCCTCAGTCAAATGATGGGAAGTTATGCCATGAACCACTATTTGGAAAAAGTGCTAAGACATTTTGTACCTCGATTTCAATACGTGATTTTATCATCAGTGAATGTACTTTCTGTTGGATTTTGTTTATTTGCGATCGAAAAAATTGGCCGTAAGCCTCTGCTAATTATTTCTATCGTGGGTTCAGCAATTTGTTGTTTTTTATTGGCAATCCATAAATTGATTCAGAGGAAAGATTGTCCGAGTTTGATGGAAGGCGAATTGGTGATAACAGTAGTGTTGATATTAGCATACTATGCTGTATATTTTTTAGGACTTATTCCCCTTTTACCGATCTTGGCTGGAGAGATTTTTCCAAATCGTGTGAAGACTGTAGCTTCTGGAATTTGTGTTTCTCTTGTTTACGTGGCTGCTTTAAGTGTACAAAGTATTTTCGAATTTGTGAACTCTGGAACAAATTCCTGCTTGGCTTTCGGGAGTTTTGCAATTTTGGGGTCCATTGGACTTCCACTGATTGTTACATTCTTGCCAGAAACAAAGGGAAAGAGCTTGTACGAAATTCAGAGTGAAATGGACACAATCAGTGTTGTTTTACCTTGAAAATAGATATAAAGATTGAAAATAGACGTTTTTTCCATTGACGATAATGTGATTTTGATATTAATTTTTCTAAACTAGAATAATAAGTCAAGTGAAGGGAACTCGCAAGAGATAGCGCTAAAATCATGACATTTTTAAAATGATAGTAATTATCTTCCTATCAGAACGTGACATCATATCAGTGTATGATTAAAATCAGAGCGTAGATGATACGTATTCTTAGAATAATTAAAAACACAAGATATCTTATTTTTTTGGAAAATATTAAAAGTATAAATTGTAAAAAGTCTGAAGAGCGGAATATTTTTTGTTTGGTCAGGTGATCAGGAGTTATCAGTGTTTATCGACATCAATTATTTGATAATTACCTTACGCGTTATTGTTTCGTGAGATCATTCGATTAGTCTATAATCTTTTGATAATTTTCAACTATTTTTTTAATGAAATGCGGTACTCTGAATCAATAAAATATATTTGTACTGATATAATCTCATGATTATATCTCATGAGATAAATAAATAAATGATTGATTTTTTTTCTGAAAGGTTTATTCTGATATTGACAGACACAATAAATCAGCAATCTTCAAAAATTGTCTTTGATTATATTTCCATTATTGAAAAGTAGATAATATTTTATTTATTTAGTTTTTTTAATTTTAATCTTTTTTCTACTTCTATTTTTTTCTATGGAAATGTAAACAGAACGGACTCACCCTTTAAAGCTGCAGGCAGAAAATCGTTTGAGACGTGGCGTATAGCAAGACGAAGTGCATAAAGGTGATGCAGGAAGGAAGACATCGAAAACATCCGCGAGATTACAGGGTGACATTGTCAGGCAGGACATCATTGAATTCAACGACGTCACGTTGGAAGTACAGGCATCGAGAGACATTTTGAGGATATGCACATTGATCGTGAGCAAAATCTCATATATTATGGAAATGGGTTCAGAGACATAACAGGGGATGCAACGACCACATGGGATATTTTATTTGACTGCAGGGAATTAAGCGTCTCATCTATCTCATAGAATAATTATTAGAGCAAAATAAGTTACAAAAAGTGCATTAAATATTAGAATAAAATGTGCAAATCGTTCGTACCATATTTTAGCATATTAAATTATTCGTATACGTGCAGGAAAAAATATTGCCCTTAAAAGAAGAATGAAAGAAATTTAATAACCTTGAGTTTTTAATTTAATGAATTTGAATCTTGAATGTTTTTTCACATTTGAATCTTGAATGTTATTTCACATTTAAATCTTGAATGTTTTTTCACATTTGAATCTTGAATGTTTTTTCACATTTGAATCTTGAATGTTTTTTCACATTTGAATCTTGAATGTTTTTTCGCATTTGAATCTTGAATGTTTTTTTCACATTTGAATCTTAAATGTTTTTTTCACATTTGAATCTCGAATGTTATTTCACATTTGAATCTTGAATATTTTTTAACATTTGAATCTTGAATGTTTTTTCACTTTTGAATCTTGAATGATTTTTAACATTTGAATCTTAAATG
>JBAGKK010332652.1:0-19417 GCA_037177015.1 Euceroptres primus
AGTAGACGTTAAATTAAACTTATATTTAAAAAATATTTTTCACTCGTGTCAGAAATCAAACAGAAATAGTTCATACGACCCTGACTTGTTTACGTTTAGCGTCACTCGCTTCAGTGCCAAGGCCATTGAGGCAACTCCCGAAGCCGGCACAAAACCGAGCGTTCAGTGTATTATGAATTTTTCTCCAGGGAGTTTTAAATTAAACAAAAAGCAAAAGAGGTATCGATAAGAACATTCTTTCTCTTATATCATTCCTGAAAGATTTTATTCATACAACGCTTTATTAAATTTTTTTGTGTTATGGAAGAACTGTAACGGTTTATTAGAGTCGATTCCTTGCTTCACGTCCGAAATTTTTTATTTTCCATAGAGAAGTAGGATCGTCTTTCTAGATTTTTTTGACATTCTAATAAATTTTTTGCCCTGGAATCAGCCAGTAAAGTGCACGTGCTCGGCTATCATGAACAGGACTTTCGTTTTGTTCGAATAAATGCGCTGACGAGAGAAACCGACCTTAGCAATAAGTCAAGAGAGAATTTTGCCGTCTGGTTCAGCAAGGAACCTGAAAGAAAGACGGTTTAGGGAAAAATAGGAAAGAAGAGGGGAACTTGAGATAAATATATCGAAAAAGTTCTTCTAGAATCAAGAAGCAATACGAATGCTGTTCTCGAATGCCACTCTGACGAATTTCCTCGTTATCTTTACGGTACCGGGATTTAATGTGAAGCCGTTTCCTAATCCCATCTACCTTTAGCAATGGACCCTTGTCCTACCTTAAAACCACTGACATATGTTCCGGATTAATCTCATATGTGGCCTGACTAGGATTTTCTCGTTTGTTTTTTATATGCTTTTTTATTTTCCTTTTTTTACCTTACAGTAAAATTCAAAATATATTGAGAAAAGTGTTGCGTTCGTCGAACAACAGTTTGGTTATTCCAAGAAAAAAATTCTTTTTTGATATCTAATCAACAAAAGTGTTTTGTTGAGTTAATGAAATTTTTTGTCGAATATTTTGCTCGACACAGACATATTTATTTATTTATTTATTTCAATTACATTCCCCGCGACCCAAATAGGTCATTTGAAGGGTAACATGATAAACGATACATATGAACGCCTTATAAGAGAAAAAAAAACCAAAGAATAGCGCAATAGTACAATAACGGCGGCGATTACATGTGTAAAGCTCAAGCGTTAAGACAAAGTGAAAAAATAAAAAAACTTTGAGGTTTTAAATTACTCAAGTTTGTAGAATAAGGCTGTCGCTTCCAAAGGATAAATTATAATAAGTACAAGAAAGTTATTATAACGCATTTCTAGCTTGAGTAACATGGGTGTTAACGCATCTTAAGAAAGCTGGTTTGGTTACAGAAAAAAGGTGGAAAATGTTTGTTGAGCTGCTAGTAACAAGTTTATTTATGTTGTTACACATAAAATAAAAAAATAGCCGGTACGTCTACCTCGGATCGCAAGATTTTAAACATATATAAACATGCGGCTAGAATACGACGCTCAGCCAGTGTTAGAAAATCAAAACTCGCACACATAGGTAGTCCGAGCCTCGAGGGGGGTAGGTTCTGTCTCGTTTGAAATTAATATATTTAATGACATATAGTGTAGCTTGAGCAAAACATTTTTGTAATATAACAAAATGGTTTGTAAGGTAAACGAAATTATTTTGTAAAGGTGTAACAAAATTTTTGTTACATTAAAAAAAATTAAATAAATTTATAAAAAAAAGGTTTTGTTATTATTCCAAATGTAAACGTCATGCTTTCTTTTGTCAAGTAAAAAGATTTTACTTTTGCAAATGAAAACTGTCATTATCATGCATTAATGACAATTTTCATTCACAAAAGAATAATATTGGAATGAAATTACATTAACAAAAAAGTTATATATTTTCGGTGCATAAATTAATTGGTTCAATGTTTTTAAATTATAAATTTGGTACTGTTAACCACATTTTTTTTTATAACATAATCAACAAATTTCGTTACAAGAACAAAAATTTCGTTAAGTTAACATAATTAAAATTAAAAGATTCTTCTGTTACGGGCAAATTATTTTTTTCTTCTCATTAGATATACCGATAGAGAAAAAGTAAAACAAAAAAAGGCGTTTGTACGTCATTAGCAACTTTAGGTGGTGTATCGTTTCCAATGCTGGAAACAGTAGTTCTACCAACTGCTAGTTTCGCAATTTCAGGAACGAATGGTCAAAGTAACAAGTGTATTTATGTTGCTTTCAATGAATTTCGCAAATGAACAAGTCGCTTTGAACTTTGATTAATTTTTTGTTCTCTCTACTTCCTCTTTGAAAGAGATATCAATTATATTGGAATTATACCTTTTGACTAATTAAAAGTTCAGTGTTTTAATATTTTTAACAAGCTTCTAGAAAACTTGACGAATTAATTCTTTGGGTCTTTTTGTGATTTGAGTTTTTGTTGAGGAAAAACTCTTTTCGCCTTTTCGTAAGGTCAAATTTTCAAAATCCATTTGTCAACTTTCTTATTTTTTTAAAAGAAACAATAAATTATTGTGGTCAGTCAAGAAAGAGATATTCTTCGAATAATGCAAAAATTCCATATTAACAACTATATTTTTAGAGTCCTTTTTTAAACTGAAATGAAGAACCTTTATCGTAACCGTGACATTAATCATTTTTCCTGCTACGAAAGTATGTCATGATGTATTTTAGTACCGAAGACATATCTGTCAGTATCGATTGTTTGAAACCTATTCAATGCTAACGGGACACGTTTGGATGCACTCAAGTCTGCACGAATACAAAAAGTTTACTATGTATGTAATAGGGTGTTCCAAAAAAATTGCTTTGATTTTTTACTGCACACTAGGGTGGTCCAAATTTTGCTTTCGAATTTTCGTACTCTCATCCCCCGAATTTGTTCGAATCCACAAAAAATTTCATTTTTTTATTTATTTAGAGGTTCCGCAAGCCCCATAAAGTTTAACACGTATTTCCCACAAGAAAAAAAGATGTTTTTGAACTTTTATTCAGAATCTTCAATATTAGGAGAATCGAGTTGTAAATTAACATTTCTCTTCACAATTTGCTATAGAATACAAATCAATAATTACTTTTTAAATATCACCACCATAAGGCTACTGATAATTAATGTTTAAATAAAATGTTTAAACAATTCATTATTGTTTATAGCAATTTTCTTTTAGAATAGAGTTAGAAAGTCGCGGTTTTTTTCGAATTTTTAAATTTGTTTTCAACTTTTCAGTTAGAACGAGTCAATAATCAATTAAATTTAACAGAAATAATTGTTTAAACAATTTATTATTATTTATAACAAAATTTTCTTAGAATAATGCTAGAAAGTTGCGGTTTTTTCCTAAAATTTTCCACCTTTTGTCCACTTTTCAATTAGAGTGAGATAATAATTATTTCAAGTTAAAAAACATAAAAAAATACTGTTTAAAAATTATTCTTGTTAATCTTCATTTATTATTTGTTCATAACTAAAAAGTCAAAGAAAAACTGAAGATTTCAGAAAAAAGCGCAACTTTCTAGCATTACTCTAAGAGAAGATAGTTGTTAACAATAATCAATTAGTTAAATAATTATGTTTGTTAACTTGCATCAATTATTACCACACTGAGTGAAAAGTGGACAAAAAGTTAAAAATTTCAGAAAAAACCGCAACTTTCAAGCATTATTCTAAGAGAATATTGTTATAAATAATAATAAATTACACAATATTTATTTTGCGAACAATTATTTCTGTTAACTTTAATTGACTATTGCCTCGCTCTAACTGAAAAATTGAATACAAGTTGAAAAATTCGGAAAAAACCGCGACTATCTACCTTTATTCTAAGAGAAAATTGCTATAGATAATAATAAATTGTTTAAACAATTTATGTAAACATCTAATTATCAGCAGAAAGTAATATTTTATGTATTAGAAACAATTTGTTCTAAAAAAACTGCAAAAAAATTATAATTAGCGCCAAAAACTCGCAAAACCCAATTTTTCACCTATGGGATTTTTTTAGGACTCTATAAAACAGACTTATGGGGGTGATATTTGAAAAGTAATTTTTGATTCGTATTCAATGGCTAATTGTGAAGAGAAATGTTGAGTTTCAACTCGAATCACCTAATATTGACGATTCTACATAAAATTTACAAAAACGTCTTTTTTTCTTATCAGAAATACGTATTAAAGTTCATGGGGTATCGCGGAACCTCTGAATATAATTTCTTTTTTTTTTTAACGCATTTATTCTTTTGTGGATTCGAAAAAATTTGGGGGGTGAGAGCATTAAAATTTGAAAAAAAAATTTCCAATGCATTTGTGGACCACCCTACTGTACACTCTAAAAATGTTTCCAGGATGTGAAAAAACAATTATGGAATTTTTAAAATTTTCTTGAAAAACCATAAGGGTTGTCCTAGGATTGATAAAGCACCCCTTGTTGAATGCGGTTTTGGCGTAAATATTTTGAAATGACATTAGCAAATATATATAAATGAAAAACATTTTGAAAAATTGAAAACTTTTTCTTGAAAGTGTAATATCATCCATAGAAAAAAAATTCTTTTCCAATTCTTCACATTTTTTCGAAGATAATTATTCACTAAATTAGGGGAAAGATTCCCTAGACATTAAGAAAAATGTTTTGTAAAAAAAACATATTTTTATTTTTATTGCCGTACCTACTTAATTTGTTATCCTATAACTTGCAAAATTGTCGTGGGTCGATATAAAAAAAATATTTGTCAATTTTTAACTTTTTGATTTTGTATAAATATAAATCCGCTCTTATAGTTTTCAAGTTCTTTCTTAAAAGAAGATTAGAAATGTAAAAATACTTTCAAGCATTGTTTAAATTTTATGTCTCACTTCAAATGTCTTTTAGAAGAAAAAGTCAAAGTACCTTGAGGCACTTTTAGTCTGAGCCCTATCAGGTAATGTTTTTTCCTTTTTTTCTGAGTTTCGATTGTCGTCTGTACCCTGGAGGTATAGAACCCTTGATGGCGACTTACACAACTTTCTCAACTGCAGACACAACTTCGCTTTCTCCTAGCTTTACAAACATCCAGAACAATCAAAGACGATTCGTGCCAGACAAAGACTTAATAGAACAGTTGGTGGGATTTACAAACTTTAACTATCCCTCAATTGAATTATCACCTCGAAGTCATTCTAAAATCCTCCGAAATTTGGAAATCTTCTAGTTAAAACCTAAAAAAATTTTTTTTGATTTTTTGTAAAATCAGATTGAATTTATTTTTTTTGTGTAAATAATGAAATACAAAAAATTTTCTTTTGAAGAATAAATTTTCGAGAAAGTTAAATTCATCAGAATAAAAAGGAGGAATGAGATTATGCTGAGAAGAGCAGCATATTTTTTATTTTTTCGAGCATAAACCAAGAGGAATGTTATTTAAGATAGTCATTTGCCAAGACCTAAACTCAACCAAAAGCATCTTGGTTAAAACATAAAAATGAAGTGTGTTCCACATATTTTCTCCTAGAAAAGAGGGTCGTAAAGCTCTTCGAAATTTCCTTGAATAATTTTAGCTTTAAATTCAGAACTATTTTGAAGAGTCATTCTATATTTTTAAATCTAGAAGTGTTTATTTTTTCTTATTGCTACCTCGATGTTTAATATTTATAGAGTATGTTATAAAATAGATTAACATACAATTTTTAAAAAATCATTTGATTATTTAGTTCTCAATACAAACTCAATTCAGTATATATGTACTAAAAATAGTGTTAATTCATTTGAAAAGGCAATTTTCGTAATTTTGAAGTTTTAATCGCCAGTTGGAACGTAAAATAAAAGTTCCAAGGCTTTCCAATTAGCGGGAGGAAACTTTTCGAATAAGCGTACTTGACATTCGAATTCTCTGACTACACTTTATAAAATTCCGTAAACTTGAAAGAATTTTAATTGCCAAATATATTTTGGATTCGGGAATTATGAGAAACTAACTTTAGATTAATGTTTTAAAGTTAACAAAAAATGAACGATATTTCTGTATGGAAGTTCTGTTTTATTTGAATTTCATTCACATAGATTTTTCAGAAATCTGTATAATATAATTTGACTAATTGGAATTTTTAAAAATTAAAAGTCCTTCAATAAACATTAATTTGTCTGTAAGGAACGATTAGATAGCCGTTGGCTAAGTTTTCTAAGCGGATCTAGCAGTTCTCTGAAATCCTCTTCAAAGGTGTGTATACCTTCGTCTTTCACTTCCTTAATCCTTTTCTAAACAAGAGATATGTCTGCTTTTCGAGCACATAAGGCATTAAGCTGTGAGTTAATTGTCTAATCTCTTATCAAAAGAGAAATTATTTATAGGTCTAAACTCACTTTTCAGATTTAATATTTACAGTCCTATACATATACAAACTTCATAATAATAACGTATTATAGACACGAAAAAACAGATTTCGGGCAAAAACAATTAATTATACTTTTAAGAACTGCAATATTATTATTGATGACATTATTTACAAGAGAAAAGATTACTTTTCATGACAAAAATTTGAAATATACAAAAATTATTTATTTAAAAAATTGTACCTTCGACCAAATATTTTTTCTTATCGCTTCTTACGAAATTTTTAAAAATAAGACAATTTCAATGAATGATAGCTTATTTCCTCATTAAAAAGATTCTCTACAACTTGACTTTATTCAATATTTAAAAATAAATTTTGTAATGTCTGAAATCATTAAAAAATAATTTTTCAAAACTTGTATAAACTTACATAAATTTCCAAAAATTGTATAAACAAAAAACTATTTTTATTTATAAAAATTTATTTATTAAAACCTTATTTATATTTAACAATTGGAAGAGGTCAAGTTGTAGAGAATCTTTTTCCTAAGAAAATAAGCTATTATTCAATAAAATCGTTTAATTCTTAAAAATTTGGTAAGAAACGATAAGAAAAAAAGTTCGGTAAAATAAAATTTGGAAAATAAATAATTTTTGTATGTTTCAAATTTTTTCATGAAAAATAGTCTTTTCTCTTTTAAACAGTACCATCAATAATAGTATTACAGTTCATAAAAGTATAATTAATTCTAATTTTCCGAAACTTGTGTTTTCGTGCCCATAATACCAAAATTCCATTCTGCGACCTGCAATTTTTTTTTCTTTACTTTACTTTGTGTCCTGCTAGATTTTTCACCATATTCAATTATTAATAAAAAATTTATTTATCTGTTACAGGTACGTTCAATGAAATCTGCCTGTTTCCATTCACTGGTAAAGTGTCTTTAAATATATTTTATATTTTTTGTCAGTCTTGATTGGTAAAATATAATCATGGGTGATTATTAATTCCTTATTATCAATTTTTATTATTCCCTTACATTAATCGATCATTAATAGGTACTGGTTTAAAGTTCCAACTCACATAGAAATACTTTTTAGAATTCATTATAAGAATATAAAATATTTATAAAAATGAAATATGATATGAAATTTACTTTTCATTTTTCAATTCAGTTTTGTGGTTTGGGGAATATATTAATAAAAGTCAGGAGAAAACTAATAAAGACTTTCTTTTATAAACACAAGTCACTACTATTAATAATAATAAAAGGATCATAATATAAATCTTGACAAGCAGCTTATCGCAAACCTTAGTAATCATAATCCAGTGAGCAGTGAGCTGTTATTACATTGGCGGCGAAGGTTGATCGTGCAAATCGCGTCCATCAGTATTTTTTTTTGTTGCATGCAATCCCTAATACGGAGCATTTCTGAACTCACGGAAAACGTATTTTCCATCAGTTTAATGTCCGTCTTAATTAATTATTATCTACCAAAAAGTGATGTGTGCTGATGAAACTAAATATCACATTGTTAAATTGTTTCACCGTTTACTGAAAAATTTTCAAATGATGAACTCAATATATATCATTTAGAGATTATATATTATTATTTTAGAGAAAACTAGATAATTATATCTTACACAAACGGATTTGTTTTGGATTTTATTATCTTTGATGCAAAAATAAATGCAGGTATGCAATTTTAAAACAGAAATTGTATGAAAAAAGAGTCAGAAGATTAACAGTTAATTTCGGTATCTGCAATTTGCAACGTTTTGTCAAGAAAAATTAGCAAAAAAATTGTTTCTATTCCGGAAATTGAAAAAATGTCCTAAACGAACCTAATTCGAAGATCAAAAGCTTTCCAATTGCAAATGGTTGCATTTGATGAGAAAAATAATATAAAAAAGTTTCATTCGTTGAAATCTTCCGGAACCCTTCGTTTTCACCCCCTCAAGGTAAAAATTCTTAACAATTTAAATTCTTAGATGGAAAACTTTTTAATGGAAAATAATCGCTTTCAAGAAGAAAAATTACCATAAAATTTTCTACTCCGTAATATGCACGGAACTCATCCCTTTTTCACCCATACTCTTAACAAATTTCTCAAAATGAAAAAACATTCCAGACTTTTATTTCAGTTGTGAGACCAAAAATTTTTCTCTAAAATGTTTTTATTATTTTAGTACCCAAAGTTTCTAAAAAAAAAACCCTCTAAACCTTCTGAAACCCTAGTTTTTCAACGAAATAAAATTATTCATGGATAAAATACTCAAATTCTATGACCAAACATTTTTCAACGGAAAATAGTATGGATTGAATTGAAAAAACATATTAAATAGTTTTAACCTTCAAAGTGAGGATTCCGGAATAATTATAATGATGCAAATTTTTTAGCAGTTGTTTTCATCGAATGTGCCTATTTTCTTCTGGAAAAGGTTTGATCTTGACATTTGGTTGTTTTTAAGTAATTTTTATTTTTAGGGGTTGAAAAAAATAGATTTCCGAAATTTTTTAAGGGAGGAAACTTTTTCATATTAATTTTATTGTCAAATAAGATTATTTTACGTTGATGGAAAAAGTTTTATCTCGAAATTTGGCTGTTTTTAATGAATTTTTAACTTTAGGGGTTAAAAAGTTAGATTTCCGAAATTGTTTGATGTAAAAAGTTTTTTATATTAATTTTATTATCAAATAAGATTATTTTACGTTGCTGGAAAAAGTTTGAAGTCGAAATTTGTCTATTTTTAAGGAATTTTTAACTTTAGTAGTTAAATTTCCGAAATTGTTGGTGGAAAAAGGTTTTTTTATATTAATTTTATTTTCAAGATTATTTTACGTTGAAAAATTTTGGGTCTGAGTTTAAATTTTTCGTTTCTCCAGAAACGTTGCCAATTACAGTTATCTATTAATTTAAGTAATTTCAGTAATGAATAAACAATGGCAAAAGCATTTTAAAACGATTTCGGTTTTCTTGATGGTGTTGAATTTCGATTTGTAGTTTCGTTAGAGGGATATTAAAAGTTTTAGTTTCAAGGACTACACCGGAATCCACAAGTCTTGTGAAATAAGTAGTACATACCTTTAATTACCTTCTACCAAGTTTTCAGGAAAGTTAACTATTACTGAACGGACGTCGCGAAGGTTGAGCGCATATAGCATCGTTTCGATCTCGTTAATGTACATGAGTCTAGAAACTCTGCTTGCTGAGGGAAGCCGCGAGGAACTTCGAGTCTCCTATCTTGAAAGTTTTCATTTTTAGCGATTTAAACGGTAATTTTCAGGTATCAAAACTTGAAAACTTCCTCCTCTGCCGGAACTCTAATTATTTTGATCATGGGGTAAAATTTTTTCACTCTTAAGTTAAAAAAAAAACAATGATCTTTCAAACCTTAAAAATTTGTAGATATTTTCTTTGTATAACTTATAAAATCTTATAAAATCTCATAAAATTTATAATTGTAATGAATTTTCCAACAGGAACCTTATTTTCCTTTAGAAAAAAACAATTTGCATCAAAATATTGTTTATAAAAAATTGATAAATAATTGATAATTTTATAAACTGCATATTTTATAATTCTGCACATTTAAGAGAAAGTTTTATAAAAAGTTTCTCACGTGTGTTACCTATTACTATTTTTTTCAATCTATATCCTTCTAGATCGGATAAATTTATTTTTATATTTCTCAGAAAAACTTGGTATCCTATACATTTCAGTATATCAAATAGGATTTCCATAATACTTTTTTGAGTGGTTCCTTTACATTTATATCCTTTCCAACTCGGTTTGCGGTGTTATCGTCAGATTTAACATTGCTCTGATTGATACAAATCGAGTTTTCGTTCAAATCGATTTGAAAAACTGGCTACACAGTTGACTGCTCCTTCTCTGCCAAATGCCTGTTTCGGATTTTTCAATTTCCGATGAAGTATTGAAATCTGGTTTCTTTATCATCACGAGAAAAAAAAATTGACAAAATCTTCAATAAATTATAGAGAAATGCTCAAATTGAAATTTTTTTGGAGAAGGGAAACATTCATTTGCCTATTCTGCCGTCCAAAGTAAAAAGATAGGTAAGTGACATTGTCGCTTAAGTCGACTTTTCCATTGCTAGGTTTAAGAGAATAACCCTAAACCACAAAGTCACTTACCTATCTTTTTACTTTGGACGGCAGTATTATAGGCAAAATAACTATTATAGATTTACCATTGCATGAAAATATTGCATTTTTTAATTTAGAAAGATAAAAATTCATCTAAAGTTTTTAGAATACTTTAAAAAAAAATACTTATTAGAAGATATAAGAAGTATAACTGTGGAAAGAATGTAAATAAAATTTAGAGGCTAAGGTTATGCTACAAAAACTCCAAGCTGAATAAGCACTATTTAAGCTTATGCCTGCTTTAAGCTTATGCTTGCTATTACTCAGGCTTATTTTCAGTGAGGGTGCTTGCATTGTGAAGTGAGAAATGTTACCACAGCCATTTAACGTAAAATATGCTCCAAAATTAATGTCATGCATATTTTAGGTATATTTCGGTCAGTAGAAATCGAAAACCAGAAATTTAGGTTGCTAAATTTCAAGAATTTTTTATTGCATTCAGAAATAAGCTACATAGGTCGTAGGTAATTCATATAATTTTTTGTATTATGAATAAAATTCTCGATAAAAACTATTTCTGAAACAATATCTCATGAATCTACACGTCAAAATTCAGAAGCTTTCGAATCACTTAACGTCTCATATTTTATTTAAAATACTTGAGCTCATTCCTTTCATTATCAGTGAAGCTATGAAGTTTCAAATTTTCACTGATCAAAGGATTGATTGATTTGAAATAATCAAACTGACACAAAGCCCTTCGCTTCCATTCATTTCGTTTGAAAAGCGGGAATTCGAGGAATTGCATTTTCAAAATGGCCGAACTCGTGAGAGTTAAGCTGCACTGGTGGCTTATCAATATGGATGTGTTTAACTTACTGCATAATGGAGAATCCCGGGCCACATTCCTTTCCCCGTTGGCATATTGAAGTAATCATTACTTCGTAGGTACTCTGTCTGTTCAGGAAACTTGGTTAACACGAATCACCACTTCATAATCTAATTGAAAGAATCCTCTTCTACGTCTCTTCATTTTACTTGCTTTTCAATAATCTTGTTTCCCGTTTCTTTTTCAAGGCAAAAATAGTGAATTTTACAAGTTAATCTGATTTTATTCTCTACCCTGTATCTAGGTCTCACTTGACTTACTTTATTCTATAGAAATCGTTTTTATCACTGCACTTCTCGTAATTTCTCAAAGGAATTTTATAATATACTCTTCTGGAAGTCGAAGCTTTTAGTTTCAAATTCTTAAATTAAATTAATGATTTATAAAATAAGAATAAATAAATTATTAATTAATTTTTTATGATTTTTGAAAGACGCACTGATGCTCAATTTAGGAAAAAATATTTTAGTTCAAATTACTTACTTAATCTCACTTAAGAAAAAAGTTCTGGTTAAATATGTCCTTACAAGAAATACTGATTGTTTTAAACAGAATTCTGGTTTAAAAAATCAGAATTTCTGGTTAAAACAAAAATTTAACAGATAATTATAGTTAAAGAAAACCAGAATTCTTGTTAAAATAATCAGAATTCTTTAGAGTGCTTATTTCTCTAACATTTTGTATTTTTTTTCTCTTCAATTTTATGTACAAATCGTTATTTTGATCCAATTTTAAAGTTTGATAGAGATCATTTTTGTCTTGCAAGATTCGCTTCAATCCCACTTGTTATTTTTTATTCAAATTAAGAAGTTTACGAATTGTACAGTAGTAAAAGATTATTTTTCTTTCAATTCTTAAATTTCTCACCTAATTTTAACAATAAGTAACAAGTGGCAACAAATAAGATTGTAGATAATTTTTTAAGGAAGAAAATGAACTAACGATCGCTAAAATTGGGTTGAAATTACGATTGATAGATAAGATTTTGAAGTAAACAAAAAAGTGAAATAATTATTGTTAAATAGATAATTAAGATACCAATTATTTTTGTCTGATTGCCTCTTTCAAAATTTGTCAAAATTAATGCAAATTTTATTTATCCCTCTTTTATAAGATTTTGCCTCTTTTCTCAGTTTTTCGTGTTTCAAACACAAGTGGAAAAATATTTAAGAACCTCCCCAGTTGTATTATATTCTGGTTTTCACTTTCGTTTGTAATTGACGAGTGCACGTAAAAGACTTGCACTTTACTTTTATGTCTTTCTCCTTTCATTTTTGACTTCAAAGCTCTAATTACACCATTTCCAGAAAAAATTAAAGTACTGCGTGAATTCTAGGAAAAGAAGTGTAGACAAATAAGCATATGTAAAAACAAATGAATGCGCTGAAAGAATAAGAACTTTTTCTGAAGATAGTTGAATAAAATATCATCCACAAACTTTTTGCTACTGTTTGCTTTTATTTAATTAAATTGTAAGTAATGACAAAGGGTGTAGAGTGCAGCGATAACAATCTTGCATTATTTATTAGTAATTTTATTCGAAAATATTTTTTTATTCAGTAGGGAAGAGTTAGCACCCTTCGGAAACTTTAACTTTTGACATGTTTTATCCTCGAATTCCTAAGATTTGTAAGTTTAGAAAAGAGAAAACACTAAAGTATCACAGATCAAAATTTGTACTTTCGGAATTGAAAAATCTATTTTTATAAATGACAGATAATCAACAATTCTATTCACGTTGAAACTTTTAACAAAGTTTATCAGCATCAAACGTAATACATTTAACCAGCAAACAAAATTCTATACTTTATTTTGTATTTTTAAATTGATTTGTCCCAAGAGTACCCCTGTCCCAAAGGTACCAACTCTCCCCTATATTTTAAGGAAAAGGACAATCATTTGATTGTGTCCAACAATTGGACTCATTACCCTATTTGTAACATAAAATTTCAAGGAAGTAATATCTAAAATGTAGATATGTATCTCAAAGTAATGATTACTTTGCAAAAAAGGAAGTAGTGCCTTGACGTTTAACGAATGAATCCCATTTTTTAAAGCCTCGATTGTACTCTGATATTACATTATATTACAATCACTTGACATTATCAGTTATCTAACATCAGCATCAACTCATTACTGCTATATCTGTTAGTTTGGGCAAGTTATCAAGATTCAGGTTCGTTAATATTCTTTAGGTATAAAACACCTATCAAATTAAAATCAAACCACAAAGAATCAACTCTAGAAAGTTCAAGGGTGACAGACTCAAGGTTAGTTTGGTAAACCAAGACGCTTGTTTTCGCCTCCGGATATTCCCTGTGGAGAGTGACGAGTGGATACTCAGCAAATTCAATACTAGAATGTCCTTGAGGATGGTCCAAAGGGTCCTGAAACAGGATCATGTAAAGCAGCCACTTCCGTACACTCAATCAGTCAAGGGCAACATCAGTATCCCCGCTAAACTCAATCATGGTATCTAGTTGCTCACTAGCAATATTGCCTAAGTGCCGTCCATCCAACTTCAATGGCAGTTTTACTTTTCAACCTCGCGACAGCTTAAATTCAGATAGCGGAAAATCGAATTCCATTTCATTTTCTGACTTCTCGCACAGTGGCGTAACTTCTCTCGTATCGAAGTTTCAATATCTTTAAATTCTGAGTATCAAGTTTAATCGCCTCTAAGTGAAAATCGTTTTAATACGAACGTTTCAAGATTTGAATCCTTTCCAACTGAAAGCTCCGGAAATCGGGAATTCTTTCAAAGCAGAAATTCGATTTATGCAAATGCTGAAATTCAATTTCTGAATGCATTCAAGTTGAAAGACTTATTTAAATACTTGTTTAGTTTTCTGAAATTTAACACCATTCAGTTTCAGTCTTGAAATAATTACAACTTGTTGACAATGAAGGTAAACTTAACGTTCAAGAATAAGTTTCCAAATTTCATGCAACCAAATTTGGCAAAATCAAAAAAAGGAAAGATTACGAAACCAACTGAAACGTTGACAAGATAGCCGTAAGTCAGGGAAAATTTGAAAATCATGGAAAAGTCAGGGAATTTGTTTGGTCAGGGAAAAGTCAGGAATTTAAAAAAAAAGTTATTAAAGTCAGGGGTTTTTTATAAGATGAACTACAAACAACTTCACTTTCTAAATTTGAATCAGTGACCCACTTCTCACTGATTCAGAATTAGAGAGTAGGGACAAAAATTTATGTCGATGAAAATATTGAAATTATGATATGAAAAGCTGAAAGTTTTGCGAAATATGTGCGGAAAAAGTATTGAATTATATGCTGATTTCTAAGATTTTGAATAATTGCACGGGATATCTAAGAACTTCAAAAGTTTTCATCGATCTCAAATAAATTTTAATGGATTTTAAAGGATTGAAAAAAGAAATAAGAAAATTCAAAAGGATTAAAAAGATTTCAACTAATTTCTTGTAATTTTAAGGGACTTCAAAAGATATTTTGAACTTTCCAGGAAATTTTTTCGGAATTTGAAGGGATTTCAAGATTTTTCACGAATTACAAGTGCAGTTCATGAAATTTTTCAAGAGATTATATTCAGGTGAAATCTTGAAATATTTTTAAATCTTTTGAAATCGATTTCAATCTCTTGAAATCCCTCAAAATCTCTTGATATCTTTTGTAATCTCTTAAAATCTCCAGAAATCATTTGAAATCTCTTGAAATCATTTAAAATCTTTTAAAATCCCTTGAAGTCGCTTAAAATCTCTGAAATTCTTTTAAAATGTTTAAAATTTTAAGAAATCTTTAAAAATCCTTTAAAATCTGTTAAAATCGGTTTGCAATACTTTCCAAATTCCTTGAAATGCATTAAAATCTTTTGAAATCGCTTGAAGTCTCTTAAAATCCTTTCAAATTTTTTGTGAAATCCTTTAAAATCTTTGGAATATCTTGAAATGTTTAAAAATACTTGAAAGTTCTTTAAAGTCTTTTGAAATCTATTATTACATCTCTTGGAATTTGCAGAAATTTTAAGGAATTTTGAAAGACTTCAAAAAATTTCATGAAATTTTGAGGGATTTCCGAGGGGATTTCAAGACATTTTGGTGGAGTTTTTAAAGGAATTTTTAAATTTTTTAAGGGATTTTGTGGGTTTTGAAAGGATTTCATGTAAGATATTTTATTTAGAGGATTTCATAGAATTTAAAGGAATTTCACGGGATTTAAAATTATTTGAAGAGGTTTTATAGTATTTCCTACTTGAAAAGAAATAATTAAGGTATTAAAGATATTATTTTACTATTTCAAAATTAAAATTCAGATTTTTGAGGCTTAAATATTAATATTCTAGGAAAATAAAAAATTGTTTATGGACAAGTCAGGGAATTTTAAACATCAAGTTTTGCGACCACCCTGCGTTAACTTTTATTAACTTTTAGATTTTAAATAAGTCACAATTTGGTGGCGTGGTTTCGCTTGTTCAAGAAAAAAGAAAGGATGGAAGGGGATTATTTCCACTTTTTTTATGACCTGTCCTTTTTTGATTTTGACCAAATTTGATTGCATAAAATTTAGAAATTACAACTTGGTAATTTTTTGACTCATTTTAGCTGACATGTGTTTCAAGATTTGTATCTTCTTTAAGAAGTTTTTAAAGTTTACATTATTTTAAAATAGTTTTGTAAATGTTATCAATTTGGAAGCTCTTTCACTTAAAAGTTCTAAAGCTTTTAGATTTTTATTTTCTCAAAGCTTAAAAAGTACCTAACCTTGAAATTTTTGTTACTTTAAAAATATCATTTTTTTATTTTAAACATCTTATTTCTTATTTTAAAGCATTCTTGATGCAACTCTTCAAAACCTGAAAATTGACCAATATTATAAAGAACTTGAGGTTACGCCATTGCAATGGTGTTTGTGCCAAAATCCCAACTATGCAATCATAGTTGGGATTTTCCACTTTCGTCGAGATGGAATTCCTACGGGATTTTAAATTTTTGCCAAGTCCAGTGACCAGAACGATACTCTGGAAATGCAAACCCCGTTTTGATATAAGATTTCCGGAATGAGCATCATTTCCGGCGGGATCGATACTTATTGGATTAGCGCCTCGGATATATGAACGTCGATAACTCGACCTCAAATCGATTTCCAACCACTATTGGCTGCCCTGAATCATCAAACGGATATCAAAAGTCTGAACTCCGAGATTTTATTTTTATTAGCAGTGTTAAATTTTAGTTTACTTCAGCAAAACTTTTACAAATAGTTACAAGATACTGAAAATTCAATTTAAGGAGGTTTGACTCGTTGACGTAATTTCAGACTAAAAATATATTTATAACAAAGGGATGAATAAAACAATAATTAATTCTGATAAATTTTGAAAGAGGCATTATTGAACAACTTGAAAAAAAGTGTTTATGGTTCGAACCATTCCTATCTAACGTTTTAGTTTTGTTTTCTAAAATTCACAATTAACAGCGGGGTTAGTCTTCCTCGATTTTATCAATCATTATATTTTTTTAGGCGACTAAGAACTGTTCTTTTTCGATAATTTAGTTCGGGAACAGTAACACAGTCTGGGACTTAATGTCTCTGATATTTATATTTGTTAAAGATAACAAATAATTTTAAAGTTTGATTAATTTTGAAGTTGAGTGTTCCAGCAAAACATAAGGTTCATTCTGTGATTATTTTCCAATAATTTGAAGCAGCTTTTCACGCTCCACCACTTTTCCTAATTTTACTAAATTCGATGCTGTTTGTCTTGTTGGAATTGTACAGTTTCCGAGGTACAATTGACTTGGACTTAGTGGGATACAACAACGTTGTAAGGGTAGAGAATTTCTGTGTCTTGTAATCTTGACAATGAGAAAACTTAATGTAATTACTAATTAGAAATGAGTGATTTTAATGATTTAACATTGAGAAAAACGAATCTGATGGAATACATTTTGTCATGTGGAAGAATTCGTAAAAAGAAATTAAATTAACGTCATTTCAATTTATTTGTTGTAGAATCATTTATTGCAGAATGTTTTACAATAAAGGATTGAAAATTTATAATGATTACTAAACATTTCGTTATTTTTATAAATTGAGTAAAAATTCTCCCTTTTTTCTATTTCAGGTAAGATTCTGTAGTAGTGGCACAATCTTCTTGGTCAGGCTAGGCGTTTTAGCAGTAAGTTATGTGAATATTTAATTTTTAATTTCGTTTTTTGAGAAAGAATGAGACTGTTCATCTTTATGATAATTTCACGAAGGAAGTTTTACAGAAATTTACATTTAAAGGATTCTACCCTATTAATAATTTCGTAAAGTCATTTTGAGATATCCAATGAGATTGAAAAAATACATAGATATTGATGATTATGTTTTGGAAACTCCATCTAAATATAGGTATTAATTAAAATTGACTAAAGCATATTTTTAATTACTGAATTTTAACGAAATTAAGCATTAATATTCAATATAATAAATAAACAGAATATAATAGTGATTATACTATATATATATGAGTCAGGATTAAATGCAGAATTAATATATTTCTGTTTTAATACATCTCGATGAAATCATGTGACAATATTCTATGATGTTTACATATTAGTTATAATTAATATTTAAACAATGTGAAAACTCATGCATAATAAAGCATGCCTCTAAAATTCAAAACGTTTGATTCAATTAAATGTTAATTAAATTTTTTTTCATTTGAATGTTATCAAACTCATGTGTCTATGATAAATGCTTGTTTCACAAGACAGAAGAGATATGATTGGAACTAAACAAAATTCATGTACTTTGTTTCTGTTCTATTCTTAACAATATTCGAGATATTCATTATTCATAATGTTGAAACAGGACTTGTATCGACCCTCAGTTAAAATATTGATTTCATTATTTGTGACCCTAAAGCCAATTTTACCATCAACATCTAAATACTATTCATTATTCAAATAATATAAATCAAAATTATTCAAGTAATTTTTAATCATCAAACATAGTCAGTTCATTTCAATTTCCCCAATATTTTATTCATATTTTCTTCACTTACTGCATGACTGATGTTATTTGCTAGTCTCTTCTACCGTTCTACAAAAATCGGTTTTACATTTACTTAGTACTATTTGTCAATTTTCTTTGAAAATTAGAAAATTGGAGGTATTTTCTTGCTTTTAAGCAAACTACCTCTAAAATATATGGGTTATTCTCCCCGCAGAGGGAAAAGTATTCATGTTACAAATTTATTTGAAAGACTTGTGGAGCCTTTTGACGTCGCACGCATTTTCCATCTTCTTGTAACTAGAATTATTCCTTAATAAAGTAAAAGAATGCAATAAAATTTTCAAAAATGAGGAATAATAGAATAGAAAATAAATATTGAATATAAAAAAGTAAAAAAATTTAACTTTTAAATAAAAAAGATTTTAAATTAAAATGACCCATCCTTTCCTATAGTTTAAAAATTAAAGATTAGGTGGAAATAAAATTGGTTTGCTGTGTAACTATAATAATATAATTTATCGAAATTATTAAGAATTTAATAATAACAAATAATTATTATTTTTTGAAATTTCATAATAAATCATTTTTTTACAGTCGTAACAACACATTTCTTACTATTTCTAAAAAATAATAAAAATATTTTCATAAAAAAATTATTAAGAGATCAAGTTTCCTTTTTCGACAAATTCTTTTTAGTCTTTCTGTGACGATTGACTCTATCTTATCTATCTTTGGTTTCGCAAGTTGGGCTTTTGTCTTTTGCAATCTTTATTTGAGCTTTATCTTTTTCATTGGCGTTTTGATTAACTTTTTGACGCCTTTCTCTTGCCACCTTCTTTTTTCTTTTCTTAATCTTTCCTCTTCTTTTAAAAATGTTGCTGGTGTATTCAATTTTCGCCTTTTACCTTTGACTAATTCGCTGTGTATTTTCCTACTAAAAACATAATTATATATGTCATTAAAAGTAAATACTCAAATTGATAATATGATCCGTGAAGCGAATAGATCTCTGGGGTTTTTGTTTAGATTATGCCGTAACTTTAAGAATGAAGCTACCATTAGGACTCTTTACTACACACTTATTAGGCCGAAGTTG